>CAUYLG010015370.1:0-63562 GCA_963573385.1 Cacajao melanocephalus
ATTGAGTGAATGAATAAAAGCTAGCCCATTCTCAGTGAATCAAAAAAAGCCATGCGCTTTTCCTCATGAAAATCAACTTTTTTTTTTTTTTTTTTTTTTGGTGAGGTGGTATCTTACTCTGTCTCCTAGGCTGGAGTGCAGTGGTGCAATCTTGGCTCCCTGCAACCTCCGCCTCCCAGGTTAAAGCAATTCTACCACCTCAGCTTCCCAAGTAGACGGGATTACAAGCTCATGCCACCACGTGTGGCTAATTTCTTGTATTTTCAGTAGAGACGGAATCTCATCATGTTGGCCAAGCTGGTCTTGAACTCCTGACCTCAAGTGATCCACCCACCTTGGCCTCCCAAAGTGTTGGGATTACAGGCATGAGCCACCGTGCTCAGCTGGAGCAGTTTTTGATCTGCTTCCTTGATGTCTGTGAGAGACCCTTTGTGAGAAAAACACATTCTCTCCCACCTCTAGCTCAGCTCCACAGAGGTCCCTAATGAATAATCCTCATCAGAGAGAGACCAGAAATACCCTCCTACTTAACAACCAGGCAGAGATGGGGCTGAGCATGGGTCTTGGAGGTGCTAGCCCTGGCAGCTGGCATGCTGGCCAGTGTGGGTTTTTTTTTTCCTTTTGAATCTCTGGGGCTTGGAACAGAGCCACATCCAGGGAGATGCCCCCAGCCTGGTGTTCTCTAAGGGAATGTGAATGGGCTCCAGAGGACAGAGGCAGCTGCTGGTTCCAGAAATGAAGCTGCCCCTGTGAAGGTTAATTATCCTCAGTCAGGCTGGGCCAGAACGTAGTTCCCGAGACCCACTGTCTTCCTGACATCCTGCTCGCCGACTTCACCAGCTGAAGTCTTTGCTTTGCATAGGGCCCTGCTGCTGGGAGGCCAGAACTGCTGTACAGAGACAATCCTCTTCCATCTCCCACCCCTTACCCGCTCCCGCACTGTTAGGAATTGCAGGATTCCAGCAAGCCGGCCAGCTGGTTTCTGACGGCCCAGAGCATAAGCAAAGGCAGGGCGGTAACCTTTACCTGGTCTGGCCTGGAGATATTTATGAGACCCGAGAACCTGAGGACAAACCATGTGGATGTGAGATGTGTAAATAGCCCTCAGGAGAACCTGCCAGCTGGGGAGTCCAGAGTCCTTTCCAGGCATATTTTTCAAAGGGAGAGCCAAGGCTCACCTATTTAGAATCTTACCTGGAGACCCTATGAAAAAGGAAGACTTCAGACCTACTAAATCTCGAATGTCTGAATCGAGCAACCCAGTGAATCATAGGAATTTTAAAGTTTGAGACCCACTTCTTGTCCCTACCTCCATCTGGAATGCTCCTTCTAGATCTAGTTTCTGTCCCCAATCTCATGGCCGTTCCAGTCACCTCTGTTGAACACCTACTCTATGCTGCTGGTTCCAGATGTGTGTGTTGTGTTAGATGCTGGAGACAAGAGGATAAACAAGACGTAGTACCTGCCAGGGAGGGGCTGACTTTCTCCAGAAATCCCTGGACTAAGTTCTGTCATCTGAAAATAGGGGTTCAGTTCCACAGCCCTTCTCCTTACCTTCTACGTGAGTTTTGGAGTTACTTCCTGAAGGATCCTCTGCAAATGCTGACCAGCTCATAGAAAATAAAAGGTCGGTTTGATAGGAGTACTGGAGAATTGATGCCATCTGGTTTTGCAATGTGGAATTTTAATAATAACCATGGTTTACTTTTACATGACACCTCTGACTATCCCTGCAAATAGACAATTCTAGAAGTGTTTGTTGCATACACAGGATGCTTTGGACAGCTGTTCACCCACTTGCCAAAGCCGCTTCCTTTTTGAGGCTCTTTTAGGTCTTCTGATTATACCAAAGAGAGTCCCAGTTTTTCTGAACTAAAAAATCAGAGTAGTGTAGAAAACAGAGTCCCGGACAAGGAATAAAATGGCTGGGATGCTCTCGGCCACCTGTGAGACTCAGAGTGCACCGTTCTGTCTGCATTTTTCCTCCTGCCACATTAATATGTCACTGTCTGCATCAGGGGATCAGACAGCTAATGCAGGCGAGGGTGCTCTGGCAACGGAGAAGCAGCCACACTCATACAAAGCATCGTGATTCATAACCAGAACACTGTACCTTGGTTTCAGAGTTGCTTGTAGGTCCCAGCTGAACAGCAGTCAGTGCGAGACAAGGCAGAAACAAAACAAAATGACTGACCCCACATCAGATCTTAAATCCTGGATCCACAAATACAGAAAGTTTCCTGTATTCCAATGAATCCTTCTAAGTAACTCCGAGAAATAGGTATGACAGATATTATCTGTACAGTGAGGAGATTGATCCAGATATTTTTTGGGACCTCTTCCAGTTCTAAAATAGAATAATTCTATCATTTGCCAGATGAGAAAGCTGAGTTGAACTGAGCCAAGTCACCAGGAAGTTAGGATGTGTAGCTGAGACCACATGGCTCAAGCGTGGCAGAAGTCAAGATGCAGCTGGGGCCTCCTGGCGGACCCCCAGCGGCGGCTCTTCTGATTGACTGCGCTGGCTCACTCTGGCCCCTCAGTAACCAAGCTTATACAGGTTCTGAGTCTGGCCTGCTCTGTGGGCAAATGGCTCCCCGTTCCAGCTGTGTGAGGCCGCTGTGGTGTGGGCCCTTTCTTCTGGGCACGTGACTCATAATAGAGAGCCTTTCTTCACAGATTGGAATGCGCGCTGCTGCTTTTCTGTGCAGGGGTCAAAGGCAATCCCTTTCTCCAGGGAAGAAAGCAGACCTCCTCCAGACTCTGTGCCCAGAAGGTCTGGGGCTTGACCTGGAGCCTTGCACATTGCCCTGCTCCTCTCTGAGCTGCTTCGCTACCTCAGGAAAGCAGAATAAGCTGTTGCTGCATCACCATTTTAAATGTTAATGATTTATATTATTTTAAAATCTGTTTGTATGCCTGGAGGCCTCTTTGCCAGAGGCCCAGAAAGTAAGGAACTGGGTAAATAAATTAACTGGGAGTCTTCAGCTGATTCCAAGACTGTCATTCCCAGAAGGCAGTGCAGAACCAGAGCACCAGGCAGCCCAGCCACACCTCACATGCCCTTGTGACGTGGAGAGGGGGCGTGGGCAACTGCAGGGCCCTGCTCTCCTATTTCGTCTCAGGGTGTCCCGTGTCAAGCTGCAGGAGGCAGTGAGCCCCAAGTCAGTATCTCTGATGAATCCTGCACCAGAGCTTGTTATGTCAGGAAAGCGTGCCTTCCTCAAGAGACATCAAATATTAACGGCAGCAGTAGAGGCAGAGGGTAAATGAAAGCAAGTTATAAGTGTTCATTTTAAGGACAACCAGTGGTTGAGAGTAGAATGAGCATTTCAAGAGCAGAGCAAAGGCATTAAACCTTGGGTCTTAACTTTCTCAGTGGGCTCACTAAGGTGGGACAGGATGTTGCTCACTGTATCTGCTGCCCCAAGTCAGAGACCTCCTGGTGCCCATCACCTATCTCTGCCACAGCCCAAGGTGTGCAGACAGAAGCAAGTTCATCCTGGCGGGACCCATTCCTCTGGCCTGGGGATCACTGTTGAGTCACACCCCGGAATGGGTCATGCTTCTTTTCAAGGGGTATCTCTCAGGATAGCCCAAGTTCAGGAGGACCGGCTCTTTCAGCATCTAAGAGCAGAGATTCCCAAGGCAGAAAGGGGCCTCCAAGATCCTAACCAATCTCTTTTGAATCTGTAACCACCTGGCAAAACTATACCAAACAGATGGATCCTTAATATTTTCCAGAAAAGAATTTCCCAAAACGTGCATTGCAGGATGATCCAATAAAAAGAGGGAAGCTAATGTACCCTGAACCTGCAAAAAGTCCTTCTGTGGCTGGAGACGGCTTGAACTTTCTCCCCAGTGCCCCGAGGCCAGGACAGAAAGGCTTTAAAGCTGACATGTAGCCCAGAGGAGACAGGAGGTGGGTTCTGTATAGGATGAGAAGCAACTGAATCCTACCCATTCCGTGGTCTGAGTAGCTTCATTAAGAATCCAATTCACTCATATATCCATGCACTCAGGAAATGGTTATTTTATGCCTGCACTGTGCCATGCACTGTGTAAGGTGCTCTGGATGCAATAATGCACAAAGCAAACAAGGGCTCTGCTTCACCCAGCTTACATCCAGCAGGGAAGTTAAATTGACACGTCAATAAATAGTGACTGTAAAGTTGGCTAAATACTCCATTAGCACACATACCGGGTGCTAAGGCAGCCTGGGGTGCAGGGGCACCCAGCCTGTTGCTCTTGGGGGTAGTAGAAGTCTTCTCAGAGGTGATGGAGAAGCCAGGTACTGATGTCCAGCCATGCGGTGTGCTGGGGCGAGGGTTGGGAAGAGAGGGGGAAACGTGACAGAAAATGAGACCAGACAGGTAGGATTTAAGAGAGGAAAACAAACCAGGCTTGCTGGCCTAGGAAGGACCTTACCCAAGGCAGTCTGTAACCACTTTCAGTTCCATTAGGAAGATCTCCTCCAAACTCAGTCATTTCTTACCTTCCAGAGGCAGTGTCAACAGAGGCCACCTGCCCTTCTGTGATTTTCTTCTCAATTTATCCTCTGGCCAGGCTCGGTGGCACATGTCTGTAATCCCTGCACTTTGGGAGGCCAACGTTGGAGGATCACTTGAGCCCAGGAGTTCGAGAGCAGCCTGGCCAACATAGTAAGACCTGGTCTCTGAAATAAAAAGTCATCTTCTGCTTAAATCCTGCCAGGGACAGGGAGCTTACTGCCTTGAAGCAGCAGCCTGGTTGTCAGTTTTTCCTGATGTTGAGTCCAAATCTGAGCCTTATCACTCCCTTCTGCTGGTCCCGGTTGGCCCTTCTGGGCCTGGAGAAGGTAGACTCCGGATTCTTCACAATGGCCCTTTATACACTTGAAGTCAGCAACCACATTACTTCCGATCTTCTCTTCCTCAGAAGGAATATTTCCTGCCCCCTCAGGCCCTTCTTATGTGATTTGATTTCTATGCGTGTCCCTTCTTTTCCTGGTCTGTCATCATCCTGTTGAAAGGAATGACAATAACTGGTCACAGTTACCCACATGAGCCTGGCTGAAGCAGGGATGCAAGAGGCCATCCCCTACTTGGTCTGAGACACCCTGCTGCTATTCACACAGCCGAAGGTCGCACTTTTTTATAAGCAGCAGTTTGTCATAGCTGGCTCATGTCAAGCGTGTGGTTCTAAAAACAAATGAACAAACAAAGCTCATGTCTTCCTCTTTTAATAAACTTGTCCAAGTCAAGTGTCCCCCTGTTTATAGGTCTGCTATATTTCTTGAATCCAAATATAAGACTTTTACATTTTCCATCCAAGATTCACTGGATTGGTTTCTCTCAGGATTCTATTCTGCTGTTCATCAGTTGTTTGGATTCTGTCACCTGACATGCTAAGCGCACCCCCTCCCGGTTTTGTGCCCTCTGCCGATTTTATCAGCATCCTCTGTGGGTTGTCATTCCTGGCACCTGAAGAGGCCCCCCCAACCCAGGCAGGTAAACTCTGTAAGAGAGCAGGAGGAAGACAGAGTGAGGGGCCCATTGCATCACTGACATTGGGCTCTTCAGTCATTGTGATGTTGTAATTGGCAAATGCAGAAAGCACCAGCATGTTTTGTGCTTAGAGCTCTTTACCAGGCGAGGTTTAATTGCAATGGGATTTATGACCGTGGCTTGTAGGAGATAATAGATGTAGCAGTGTCTCTTTTATCTTCTCTGGCTACAGAGGATTTTTAAGGGAGGAGGAAAGACAAGTGGGACTGGAACTGGGAAACTCGGTGAGGTAAAGAGGTGGCTACAGGTGACTTGATGAGTCGCAGTTGCTGAGGTTGCCCTGAGAGATGTACAACATGAATATTCATAGTTCCATTCACTTAGGTGACTGCTTTGCTAGCCTTATCTCTTCACAGCAGCTTTGGAAGATAGGGAAAGGAAGGCTCAATTCTCCATTTTACAGAGGGGGAAATTGAGTTGAGAGTGGATTTGCTGCTGATTCAAAGTCCCATTGAGAGTCACAAATAGAATTGGGGCTAGAATTGAGGCTGGAATCAGGTCTTGTGCTCTGATCTTCCTACCACAGAGCACCTGCTCCTCCAGCATTATTCACAGGATTTCATGTCTGCTCATCACTCATCCTCTTCCATCATTATTTAAGAGATAATGTATATGACAGCACATTGTAAACTAAAGTCTAAAGGTGCTATCCATAGTTGCTGTTGTTGTGACTGAGGACTTGCTGTGTGCAAGACACCATGCGGATGTAAAAGTGTATGATATGCTCTCCTGGCCTTTCAATAGCAGTGACTTTAATCATATCGGAAATTCACCCAGTCTGGAGGCTCATTGCGACTTACAATCCACAGCTCTGGGGTGTTTTGGAGAAAGGAAAGTGCTAGTGCGTGTGTCTGTTGCAACCCAGAGTAAACAGGAGGAGCTTTCAGAAGGAAAGGACTAACCTTTTCCTTCCTGCCTTCCCTTTCTTTATCCATTCATGCTATTTATTTTTTCTTTCAGCAGTTATTTATTGAACACCTACTGTGTGCCAGGCGCTGAGCCATGTGCTATGATTCTAATGGCACACAGGGAGAAGTGGTTTCTGGCTTCTTGGAACGTAAATCTCATGGAGATTAGGGAAAGGACACAGAGGACTAAGCACTTTCTGAAAAGTATCAGATTTGTCGTAATAGGGGAAGTTATGAAGTACGACAGGATCCCATAGCAAGGGCCTGTGACCTGGTCTGGGAGTTAAGGAAGGCTTCCTAGAGGAAATCATGGCTCAAACTGAGACCTGAAATTTAAATAAAAGGTAGCTATTACCCTAGATGAAGGGGACAAGGAACAGTGCTTTTTTTCAAGGCCCGGGTCAAGAAAGAACATGATTCTTTTTGAAATGTAGGGAGAGTGGGAGGTGGGAAGAGATGAGCCTGGAGAGGTAGGAAGCGGTCAGATCATAAAGGGCCTTAGGATTCTTGTTAAGGAGGGTTGGGCTCTAGCCCAGTGTATGGGCAAGCTACTAGAGAGTTACAGGCAAGGAGGGACATGATCAGATTTCTATTTTGGAGAGACTCCTTTAGCTGCAGAGTGGAGAATGCATGGGAGGAAGCAGGTGTTTGGTGTGGGTCCTGCTGATTATGAAGTGCCTCTGGGCCTTGCAGTGGAGCTGTCCAGCCTATAGGTAACTACCTTCGTGCGTGGGACTGGAGCTCAGAAGAGAGATATAGGCTGGAAATAGGAATTCACTATATCTCTGCTGGCACGGGGGCACTAATGCTGGTCCTGGGCCAGGTGCTGGGATTCAACTTATTTATAGAGTAGTCACTGAAGCCAAGGATACGTGTTATCAAGGGAGGGAGACAGGGGCCTGGGACACAGCCCTGAGGAGCACCATCCTACGAGGGCAGGCAAGGAAGTTGACCCTGCAGATACTTCAGGAAAAGGAAGCCCTTTCAGAAACACAGACCTGTTTGAGCAGCCATTGTCGGAAAGCGGAGGGTCGTGTCTCACAAAAACAAAAACAAAACAAGGCAAAACAAAACAAAAGCGATTGGAAGCTCATGAACCCCCCTAGAGGCTGATCTGTGAACGCAGATGAAGGCCGCCCCCACTGCGGTCTACAGTGTGTTCCGCGCTCCGTGTTCCTTTCTTTTTCTTTCCCGTTTGTCTGATTTTAACTCTCCCTCTCTCTCCTCTTTCCCCTCCACGTTTCCTTTTCTAGACATTCGTTTTCCCCACCAACGCCTTCCTGGTCAGGTATGGAGAATGACATTTGCAAAAGGCTTGGGGATTCTCAAATTCCTGTGGCCCCAAACCTCTGGGAAGAAAACGTCCCGCATTTGCAGCTTCATTTCACACCAGGCCCCGTGGGCACCCCACCATCTCCCTTTTGTGGGGCTGCTGGACTGGGGGGAAGATGTTTCCACTTTTGAGATAGAGCTGGGGAGACTGAAGCAGAAAATAGGATGCAGCCTCCTCTGGGTTCCAGCCTTAATTTAATTCAAATGAATTAAACATACTCTTCCTGAGCCCCTTCTTGGTGGAAAGCACAGTAGATTCCAGGTGGGAGAAGTCACCCAAGCAAAGGCCCATATTGAGCAGAGAATGGGCTTCAGCGTGGTTCAGGAACTGGGCCTGTGGGCAGCGGGGGAAGGCGGCTAACAGGCAAGCTGGAGCCTGATGTCAGTACTCCTAAATGCAGGGAGGGTATGGAGCCTCCACTGTTCTGTAGGCAGCGGTGAGCTGGCTAAGGCTTCTGAATTGGGAGTGACCCTATCAGAGCTGAGAAGGAACCAGAGCCTGATTTGCAGAAGTCCAAACCTGGAAAGTTATAATGCTCATTCACTACCTGACATGACCTTTTTTTTTTCTTTTCTTTTTTCTTTTTTTTTTGAGATGGAGTCTCACTCTGTTGCCCAGGCTGGAGTGCAGTGGCCCGATCTCAGCTCACTGCAAATTTCACCTCCTGGGTTCAAGCAATTTTCCTGCTTTAGCCTCCCAAGTAGCTGGGATTATAGTCACCTGCCACCATGGGAGGATAATTTTTGTATTTTTAGTAGAGTTGGGGTTTTACCATGTTAGCCAGGCTGGTCTCGAACTCCTGACCTCAAGTGATCCCCCCACCTTGGCCTCACAGAGTGCTGTGATTAGAGGTGTAAACCATCACGTCTGGCCATATTCTATGTGAATTGAGTGACTGCTATGTGCAGGCTCAGAGCTGCGGTACAAGAGGTGCAAAGATAACTAAGATGCAGTCCCTGCCTTCTAAGTGTCGGGAGCCTGGCTGGGGAAGCAGAAACTGAGTGTAAATAGATGAGGAGGAGGCCCAGGCTCCCAGCACCTTTGACCTGATATTCACTCTGCATGGGAGTCCTTCCAGCAGTGAGAGAAGAAGGAATTCTCTCCCTAAAGTTTCCAGGAGAGATAGCCTTCTTCAGCTGCCACCGCTCTGCTCATCAGAGTGCTAAGGGTGAATCTCCAGAGGAGGAGTTCTGCAGCACGATTGTCCCTGAACTTTATTTATCAGCTCAGGGCCCTGGTAATAAAATGTATTTGCATAGGCCTGAACTGAGAATTTAGCTCTGAGGGTTAGAGAGGGCATGCTCAGGGATTAGGATCCAAATCCTCTAAATATTTGCTGTGGGGATGTCTTCATACCCAAGAGGGGAAAGGATGCTGAGGCTGTGGCTGCTCTTCGCTCTGACAGGCAGTTTGAGGTCCAGCCCGGAGATTTTCCTGCCGATGGAATGCCTGCAAATGGAGGCCAGATGCCCTGCGCGCATCACAAAGCTGGTTGCCTTCGGTCAGCTTAGTGTGAGCTTCAGGCTGGGGTCACCTGGCTAGGCTATTGCAAGGTAGCTAAGGGCGGGGACAGAGGAAGCAACTGCACACACCTGGGTGGTGGGCAACACTGCAGGAGCAGGCCTCCAGAAGGGCAGCTGCTGTGTGGCACCCTTTGGCAATGTTTACACTGTCACGGGGTGAGATGTCGCTGCCCCCCCTTCCCCGGGGCTTCTTCCCTGCTTCTCCTGTCCCCTGAACCTTCCCACAGGTGTGTGAACGTGCCCAGGATCCGGCAGTGCTTACAGAGTGGAGAAAGATGGGCCCGCTCTCGCCTTTGCCATCCTGCCAATGCACGTGTTCCAGCCTGCCTAGAAAGAGAGTGCAGGGCCAGGAAATCTGAGCCCTGAAAGTTAAAAAAAAAAAAAAAAAAAAAAGTGGCGAGGGGCTCCAGAACTTGATTTGTGATGTTGGCTATATCAGCTGATGTGTTTGGTCCTCATTTCCTTACTTGTAGAAAGGGAAATAAGAATCCTCCTGCTTCCTGCCTCACCAAGATGAGGGGAGGAGGCTACATGGGATGATGAAAGAGAGCGCCTGGGTGGGGACAGCCCTCTGGGGGTGTCTGGGATTCTGATCAGGGGCGCTGCCGCTCTGGGCTTTGTGGGCAGGATCGTGCTCACCCTGGAGCTGAGGCTCAGCTGGCTCAGGCCTCCTGGAGGCTGCGCAGCTAGGGGATGGGGAGACCTCCCAGCAAGGCAGGGGTAGGATATCGGCAGCCTGCACCTCCCTGCCCACCTTTGTAACCTGAGGAGGCTGTCTGTGGCAAGAGGGCTTGAAAAGATTCCGAAAAGAATTAAGTCAGTGCCATGGTTTTCCCCTTAAGTGTCTGTGTAGACACAGCACCTGATTCTAGGAAAGGATCATAAGTCATTTGCTTGCTGCTTTGAGTGCTGAGAAGGCTGACTTCTCCTTCCTGCCATCTTCCCTCTATTCTAGCATCTTCCTTCCTCCCTCTCCTCACCAAGAGCAAAGGCAGGACTCAGCCCTGGGGACGCAAGACTGCAGTCCTCTGACTGCCCGTGGAGTTCCTAACCTGTCCTCTCAAATCTGTAAGTCCATCAGGGACCTCCCAGCCACTTCTTCCTCTCTGTCTTTACCCAGGCATCCCGGAAGCACCAGAAAAAGCTCCAACTCCTGGTAGACTGAAGAGTGACGTGACCAGCGTCTTTGAGTCACAGAGGCATCCATATTTAGGAGAGGATACTTGCCAGTTTCCATTTTCCCTGAGGACAGAGCAAGAAGAGAGAGGCTTAGGCAGCTGCAAGTGGATTTAGGCTGGGTTAGACAAGAGTTTGGTGATGCTGGATAATAATGTGGGTCCTTGCCACTCTCCTCTCTAGTGTTCCAAGCCAGGGACACTTAACCTCCAGCTGCAAGTACAGCCTTGCCCTGGCATGGGACCAGTCCTGTCCCTGAGATGGAAGGAAGGAGGGAGAGTCCAACATGTATTCAGCATTGTCTGAAGCTGAGCAAGGCACTTTCATATCCAGGTCACCTTAGGTGGGCAGGTGGATGTCCAGGGCTGTGGGTCTGCTGCCTGGGAGGGCCAGCCTGGCCACTGTTGCCTGTTCCCAGCCCAGGACCTGCCAGTACCAAACTTAGTCCTGCCTTGACTTAGCCTGGGTCCATACCTCAGGGCTGCTTGGGCCCCTAACCCCTTCCCTTCATACTTGCCAGTTCAGTCCTTTGCTGACTACAGTCAGTATGGTTTCAGGACTGGCTAAGCCCTGTTTTTAAGAACAAGAGTTGTTAACCCTAGGAATGATTTGCTAAGAAAGAAGGTGGCCCTCCCCAAGCCTTTCTAGAATAAGGTATAGAATAAGGCTTAAAGAAGTAAAACAACAGGTTTTGCAGTTATTTTTTTAGACACACATTTACTCTTTATTTTGGTAAGTTGCATAATTGAGTTTTTTTAAAGTGTATAATGAATATTTTGAATTTTAAATAAACAAGATTTTAAAGAAATCCAACAAATCAGAGATCTCACATTCTTCTGCAGAGACACCATCAATAATTTCATAGTATTTTATGCATGCTTGGGTGAGTCCTTAATTAAAAAATAGGTTTTTTAAAAATAATAGGCTATAGCAATTTCTATAGCCACACATAAAACGATATTTCCTGTAATCTGGCTAGGTAGAGGCAGGGAACTGAAGGCTGCGTATGTGAGGGGTTAATCAGGGGCTTCCTTCCAGAGATAACCTGGTAGAAGATGAAGGTTTTAGAGTGAGACAGATCTAGATTCAAATCAGCTCTGACACTCTGCCTGTGTGACCTTGGGCCAGCTACCTTCCCTCAGATCCTGAGTGCTCCTCTTCTGGTAAAGTCAGGCTGATGATGATAGCGACTTCCTAGTTGTTTTGAAGATGATCTGAGATACAGTCTGTGAGTCAGTCTCCTAGAGGCCTGGAGAGCTGTTTCCACAGACCGTCACTCCCTTCCTCTTACCCTTCCCCCTTTCCTTCAGGCCTCGGGAGTTCAGGGTCCTTTGTACACACTTCCCCTCCCACTATAAAGAGGTATTTAATCTGAAATGAAATCGTTACATAAGCTTCTCTCCTGCCCAATATTCAAACCCAGAATTTATCAAATAGCAACTTAAGGGACAATAACTAGCCTTATTCCAGAAGGATCCTTCTTTTTATGTAAAGGTATTTGCCAGGGTACTTCTACCGCAGAACATTTTTCTCTCCGCATTAGCTGCTGCTGTTATCCCTTTGACAGAGAAGCCGAAGAAAGAGGCTGAAAGCTAACGGCTTAAATGTTAGGAACCTTTGTTTCCTAAACATCAATTCAAGAAAGAGATAAGATAGATATATTAAAAAAAAAAAAGATTTGGGGAAGCAGATTTCATTTGTAAAAATTCAGGGTGTTTCAGGAAATAACTTTAACTTAAAGCAAACTACACCTGGAATTGGGGAGCACTGCCCTGCCTTATACCTAGAATGTGGAGCACGCTGTGTGTGTTGTAGGGGGAGGTGGTAGAGAGAGAGAAAGGAGAGGAGAGGGTGAGATTTTGAATCGAGGGCTCATCGGCATGACCATTAGAACTACTTCTGCTGGTCACAGTCACGGCACGTTAAGGTCTGCTGAGGCGGGATCGGTCATGAAATCGATCAGCACTGCATTTTGTGTTTGACTCTGGTTTATTGTAAACTGTTCTCTCCAGACATCCTTTGATGTATGTTTGGCTGTGAGCAAAGTAATATAGATTTTCCCATCGCATTCCAGCTCTCAAGGCTGATTCCTCTGCGGTCCAGCACCTTTGGGGTGGGGATAAGGAGCTATTTGGGATGGTACCTGGGCCTCCAGATGTCAGGCTTGGACGACGTGGGAGGTGGGAACTCAGGGTTTTGATGTGTCCTGCTTTGGTCAAGATTAGCTCAGGACTGAGAAGGAACTAAGCTTTCAGATGGGAGCTCCTGGTGCATAGCCATGGGTAGTTGGAGACGAGATCAGGGAAACGGGAGGGGAAGAAGGTGCTGGCACCAGGATAGGCAGTTGCGACTTGATATTTATTCTATGAGGGTAGGGGTTAGGGAGGGGTAGAGAGGGAGGCAGATTGAAGAGTTTAGCTATATTTTAAGAAGTTAAGGGTGTAATATGGATTGGGGGAAAGATACTGGAATTTTTTAAATGAATTGAGAAGTCATTGCTCTGTCTCACCGTGTGATGGAAAGGATAAGAGGAATGGAGGGTGAGAGTGGGAGGGAAAAGGGAGAGAGACAAGAGGTTAAAGATGACTCTAGGTTCTAAAAGCTGGATGAGTTTGTTCA
Source organism: Cacajao melanocephalus (assembly GCA_963573385.1). Classification (NCBI taxonomy): domain Eukaryota; kingdom Metazoa; phylum Chordata; class Mammalia; order Primates; family Pitheciidae; genus Cacajao; species Cacajao melanocephalus. The sequence goes on from CAUYLG010015370.1 coordinate 13,106, forward strand.
TTCACGCATTCATTCATTCATTTATTCGTCATGCATTCAGCTAAGAGTAACTGAGCAGCACCAGGCAGGGTGCTACACCCTGGAGGGAAAGACATGCTTTTCTGGAGGTAACTCTCTAATGAAGCATTTATAGGCACAAAAATGGGCAATTACAACAGCTGTGGGAGCATGTTGGGGGGTCCTTGGTTGGGAGCTACAGGGAGTGGTTCAAGAAGACTTTTTAGAACAGGTGACCTCTAAGCTGCGAGCTAGTCAACAAAATCAAGTCCTTAGACACAGGGGGAAAACAGACGTGGATGAGGCATCTGGTTGGCAAGCAGACATGATTGATGACCTCTGAGAGTGCAGTTTCAGGAGAATTAGAACCATGGCAAAGGCAGTGTTTTAAAGTACTGTGCATTAATAACAAATTCGAGGTACAGTAAGGCCAGCAGATCAGGAGACAATTGCCATTGAAGAGATAGTTTGGTCCTCACAATTCCCAAGAGGAGGAGGCATGTCACGCTTCGGGGAGCTACATGGGAGGTCCCAGGATCAGTCAGGAGCAAGCAAGAACCTTTACTGTGGTTTCTGTGGGAAGGACCAGGTGAAGCAGGGCAAGCAGATTTCAGATGGGCTAGTTTGAGTAATTCCAGCAGCTCTGGAGCATAGGTGCTGTCCTGGTTGTGTGGTATCTGGCCCGGGGGTGATTAGGGCAGGTGGTTGGTGGTCCAGAGTGGGAGACTCAATAAAGGAAATGGTTGGGGTATGGGCTCTGGATTGGTTGGTTTGTTTTTCTGAAAACAACCCTTGTGTTCCTATCTCTAGGAAGTGGCTAACTCTGGGAGGGGTAGTCTCTCCCATGTCAGCAAGGCCCCAAGATGTTGAAGCATCAGAATACAGAAAATGAAAGACATGATTAATACCAGCAGCTAAGGGAATCATCATAGATAACACTTACTGGACACTATGTCTAAGGCATGTTTTATGTGTTTTAACTGACTGACTTCTCTTGGTGTCTTTAGGATTGTACTACTTTGCATTGAATTTTCTGTTCATATAACTGCTAAGTAAACTGACAAGACTATACTTTGTTTTGTTCTGAATTTTACCAAAATTATGCACCATTCTGGAAAATCACATCACCCTTGTCACTCTTGCCAACTTGGCTTGTGGTATTTGTGTTGCCAACACAATACTCCTGTGTCAGTCTGAATTTGTGGTTGTCGTGTTCATAGTGATTCTATATAAAGGTGCAAACATCTGACTCTTTCATTATGTCTTCTAGTTTAGTCCTGCTCAACTATTTGCATGATAAAATACTATTTCATTGCAAATTTTCTTTTTCTTTTCTTTATATTATAGTTAGGGATTATGTGGATCTTTGAAAACAATTAGGTGTGCAGTTACAAATAAACTTTATTTCAGAAAGGAAAAGGGGCCTTGTAAAATATCTGTTGTAGAAAGGGAATTCTGATTTAAACAAGAGTTGATAACCATTGCTCTTTATAAGAGTTAACTGATCTCTGTATCCAGCAGCATAGACAGGGCCCATGTCCTGAGTTAAAGGTTGAAGTTGGTGGCTGGTAATTTTAGGAAAATATTCATGTTCAGAGCTTGCCATGGCACAGGGCTTAGTTCTGTTACTGAAACACCAAGGCTTCAGTCTTGGTCCTGTTGCTCACTGCACAGAAAGCCAGTGACTTAGATGTCTACTATTGCCAAGGAAGAAGGCTTTAATCAGGTGCTGCAGTCACGGAGATGGGAGATCAGTCTCAAATCTATCTCCCTAACTGACTACAATGCAGGGAAGAAATGTAACATGTGTAAGAAAACAGGAACTAGGGAGAGACAAGGAAGCCGTCATAAGGAATGAGGGGTCTGGCATCTCATTGCCTGGATGTAGTAAGCTGATGAGTTTCACTTCTTTGATTCTTTTTTCTGAGAGTCTTGGGGATCCTTTCTTGAGGAAGGAACTCAGATAAAACAAATTAAGTTGCAAGCTTTAGGGCCAGAAGGGTCAATTTCTATGTTTATCCAAAAAAAAAAAAAAATCTATGGAACTGTTGGGGCACTTCCCCTTCTCTTAGCCATATCCAGAGGCATTTGGAAATAAACTTGGCAGGCAAATATTTATGGCAACCTGTTATGTATGAGGTGCTATCCTTGTCCACAAGGAGAATTCTAGTGATGGTGGTGGTGGGGAGTATACAGACAGACAATATTTATGTGTACAAAGAAATGAATAAGATAATTTCAGGCACTGATGAGTGCTAAGACAAAATAGGTAGCACTTAGGGTATTCAGGAAAGCTTCTCTGAGTCACACCTCATGGTGAGAAAGTGGCGGTGTTACAAAAACCTAGCAGAAAGACATTCCAACCACAGGGAACTTCAAGGACAAGTGCCCTGAGATGGGACGTATTTGATCATGTTTGGGGGACAAAAAGAAGACCAGATGTTAGGAACATAGAGATTATAGGGAGAGTGGAGGGAGTCAGAGAGGGCAGCATGGTCCAAATTATGTAGAGTCTTATAAGCCATAGTTGAGTGTTGGAACGTTAATGTTTGCAGTAGAAAGCCCTTGGGATCTGTTAAACATGGAATTATGCTTTAGAGAAACCACTGTGGCTGCCCTGCAGGGAGGGTAGAGGCAGAGAGACCAGTCCGGAAGCTTGTGCGGAAGTCCAGAAGAGAGATGGTGGAGGCCTAGGCCAGGGTAAAAGCAGTGGTGATGGTAAAAAGCAATTGAATTAGAGATGTGTGTGGGAGATAGAATGGCCAGAGCCTATGGATGTGATTAATTTTGGAATGTGGGGAGAAGAGACTGACTACTAAGTTTTTGTCCTGAGCCATTGGGAAGGAGCTGGTGCCATTTATTGAGATGGGGGAAATTAACAGAGAGGGTATATTTTAGGGGGAAATTGGCTTCTTTAGGCTAAGTTTGAGACATCTATTAGACATAGATCATGTCAACTCATAGTTGGGTATGGACGTTGAGAGATGCAGGCTGGAGATAAACATTTGAAAGTCATCAACAGGAGAGCCTTTGGTAACAGTGGCAGTGGTGGCAGCATGGTTTGTGGATCTTCCCATATCTCCACCTAAAGCAGATGAAACAACAAAATAATAAAACCAAAATCCATAGGCAACATTTATAATAAAACTAGGTGAGAGAGTATGTCCATGAACTTCCGAATACAATAGGGTGGGGAGAAACCATTAACAAATAGAAGACTTGTCTGTTATTTATTTCCAAAAATGAAAAGCAGAAAGAAGCAAGGGAGAGACAGACCTGAGAACAGGAGAATGACAAAATAGCAACAGATTTTCACTGGAAAATGTGATGGGCCAATTTGAGGATAGGAACTGAATTTAGGAGGGGTTCGGCCCACTCCAGTAGTAGGTGTGTACAACAACTCCACCAGAGAGAACAGAGGGGTGAGAGCAGCCTTGTTCCTGCATATTCTTAAAACTGACCTGTCAGAGCTTCCTTCCAGAGTCCCCACTGAAGAGAAACCACTGGGAGTGGAATAAAAATTAAACAGGGTCAGGATAATAAAGACTAAAGAAAGAGAAAGTCCAGATAAAAGTTGGGGAGGGGAACAGAACCGGGAAATCATAGAAAGCAAGCCATCAGAAATTTTTTGAACACTACATGAAACAATAGAAATGGGAGCTCTGTGAAATTAGAAAGGGTATGTGAAAGAAGCCTCATTCTAAGGGATCAGGAAAACTTATTTTACGCAGAAATGAAATTATTAGATCCAACTTTATTAAAAGTTACCGTAAGAAAGAGAGAATGAGGTGAGTACCATCCCTGCTGAGGATGAAAGCACACCAGAAACTCATGCTCAGAAAAGCAGAAAAAAATAAAAACCTATAGCACACTATTTCACGATGAGCTCAAAAGCATTTAAAAATGATAAAAGACATCAAAGACATACATTGGAAGTAGAAAAACTTAGAAATGGGATGCAGATTCAAGAAAGAATTAGAAATAGAAGGAAAAAACACTATTTTATAAATGAAAATAAAATTACAAGGAGCACAAGAACAAATAAACACTAGAAATAATGCTTATGAGAAACAAAGGGCACAAAAGAAGGAAAATTTTAGAATCAAAAAGAAATTAAGAAGATGATAAATATAGTTTGAGAGAAAAATGAAAAATATTGAAGCTAGGCAAAGAAGATATAATACGTGAACAATAGGCATCCCTGTCTTTTTAGCAAAAACCAAAGTAACAAATCCTAAATATTATAATTCAAAAAGCCTCACGAAATTAAAAATATATGCATTTAAACTTGCATATTGTGCACATGAGAAATATTAATTCAGAAGAACCAAGACATATTTTGGTAACATAACTGGGTTTTAAAGAAAAAAAAATACTTTGGGAATCTAAGCTAAGAGAGTAAGTGACATATAGGAGAAAGAAAATGATATTGTCATCTGACTTTTCTATAATCATATGTTATGACAGAAGAAAATGGAATAACATATTAAAGGTATTCAAAAAAGAAAATGTGAACATGAGCCAAAGATTTTATATTCAGTAAAATCGACCTTCAAATGTGAAGAGTACAGTTTTATTAACATAACATGTACGAACTCAGAGAATATATTTCCTAAGATCCCTCCTTCAGGAATCTACTAAAGAATGAATTTCAGACAACCAAATAACCAGAGAGACATTGACATAAAACCAGTGGTGAGCATTAAACAATATTAAGTGAGAGTTAATAGGAATATATTATGATCTGACAATATAGATACAGTATTGAAAATGGGGAGATTAGAGATGGTATATTCAAAACTTAAACTTTTAAAAATATCTTTACAAATTTTTAGTTTTTGTGGGTACATAGTAGTATATATATATTTGTGGGGTATGTGAGATACTTTGATACAGACATGAAATGTATAATAATTACATCATGGTAAGTGGGGTATTCCTCCCCTCAAGCTTTTATCCTTTGTGCTACAAACAATCCAATTAAACTCTTAGTTATTTTTAAATGTACAATTAAATTATTATTGACTGTAGTCACCCTGTTGTGCTAGCAAATACTAGGTCTTATTCATTCTTTTAAACTATTTTATTACACCAATTAACTATCCCCAATTTCTCCCCACTTTCCCCCCACTTTCCCACTACCCTTCCGAGCCTCTGGTTAACATTCTCCTACTCTCTTTCTCCATGAGTTCAATTGTTTTGATTTTTAGATCCCACAAATAAGTGAGAACATGTGAAATTTGTCTTTCTGTGTTCAGTTTATTACACTTAACATAATCGTCTCCAGTTCCATGTATTTTGTTGCAAATAATATTATCTGATTTTTTATGGCTGAATAGTACTCCACTGTGTATATGTACCACATTTTCTTTATCCATTCATCTGTTGATGGACACTTAAGTTGCTTCCAAATCTTGGCTATTGTGAATAGTGTTGCAATAAACATGGGAGTGCACATATTTCTTTGATACACTGATTTCCTTTCTTTCGGGTACATACCTAGCAGTGGATTCCTGGATTGCATGGTGACTCTATTTCTAGTTTTTGAGGAACTTCCAAACTGTTCTCCTTAGTGGTTATACTAATATACATTCCCACAAACAGTGTATGAGGGTTCCCTTTTCTCTACATTCTTGCCAGCATTTTTTATTGCCTGACTTTTGGATAAAAGTCATTTCAACTGGGGTGAGATGATATCTCGCTGTAGTTCTGATTTGCATTTCTCTGATGATCAGTGATGTTGAGCACCTTTTCATGTGCCTGTTTGCCATTTGTACATCTTCTTTTGAGAAATGTCTATTCAGATCTTTTGCCCATTTTTTAATTATTTTTTAATTGGGTCATTAGACCTTTTTGTATAGAGTTGTTTGAGCTCCTTATATATTTTGCTAATTAATCTCTTGTCATATGAGTAGTTTGCAAATATTTTCTTTCATTCTGTGGGTTGTCTCTTCACTTTGCTGTGCAGAAGCTTTTTAATTTGATGGGATCCTTATTTGTCCATGTGTGATGTGTTCGCCTGTGCCTGTGGTGTATTACTCAAGAAATCTTTGCCCAGACCAATGTCCTGGAGAGTTTATCTAATGTTTTCTTGTAGTTGTTTCACAGTTTGAGGTCTTAGCTATAAGTCTTTAATCCATTTTGATTTGATTTTTATATATGGTGAGAGATCAGGGTCTAGTTTTATTCTTTTGCAATTGGATATCTAGTTTTTGCAGCAACATTTATTGAAGAAGTCTTTTCCCCAGTGTACATTCTTGGCACCTTTGTTGAAAATGAGTTCACTAGGTGGAGCACAGTGGTTCATGCCTGTAATACTGGCACTTTGCGAGGCTGAGGCAGATGGATCACTTGAGCTAAAGAGTTCAAGACCAGTCTGGGCAATATGGCAAAACCCTGTCTCTACAAAATATTAGACAAAAATTAGCCAGGTGTGGTGGTGTGCACCTGTAGTCCCAGCTACTCAGGAGGCTGAGATGGGAGGATCACTTGAGCCCAGGAGGCAGAGGTTACAGTGAAGTGCAGTTGTGCTACTGCACTCCAGCCTGGGTGACAAAGTGAGACCCTGTCTCAAAGAAAGCAAAAGAAAGAGTTCACTGTAGATGTATGGATTTGTGTCTGGGTTGTCTATTCTGTTTCATTGATGTATGTATATATATATATATATTTTTGAGGCAGTGTCTTGCCCTATCACCACACTAGAGTGCAGTGGCACAATCTCAGCTCACTGAAACCTCCGCTTCTTGGGCTCAAGCGATTCCCCTGCGTCAGTCTCCCAAGCAACTGGAACCACAGCCGTGCGCCACCATGCCTGGCCAATTTTTTTATATTTTAGTAGAGACCAGGTTTCACCATGTTGGCCAGGATGGTCTCAATCTCCTGACCTCGTGATCCACCCACCTCAGCATTCCAAAGTGCTGGGATTACAGGCGTGGGTCACTGTGCCCAGCCATTTATGTATCTGTTTTTATGCCAGTACGATGCCATTTTCGTTACTATAGCTCTGTGGTATAATTTGAAGTCAAGTAACACGATTCCTCCAGTTTTGTTCTTTTTGCTAAGGATAACTTTGGCTATTCCACGTCTACTGGTTCCATATAAATTTTAGGATATTTCTTCTATTTCCGTGAAGAATGTAATTGATATTTTCATAGAGATTGCATTGAATATATAGATTGGTGTGGATAGTATGGACATTTAAAATGATTGATCCTTCCAATCTATGAACATGACATATTCCATTTTTTGGTGTCCTCTTTATCAATGTTTTTTTAGTTTTCATCGTAGAGGTCTTTCACCTTTTGGTTAAATTAATTTGTTAAGTTAATGAATTGGTTAAGTCTTAGAATTAGTTTGGAAGTATTCCCTCCTCCTGGTTTTTGGAATAGTTTGAGAAAAATTAATATTAGTTCTTCTTTAAATATTTGGTAGAATTCAGCAGTAAAGTCATCGTGTCCCAGGATTTTCTTTACTGGGAGACTTTACTATGGCTTCGATCTCATTACTTGTTATTAGCTTGTTCAGGTTTTAGCTTTCTTCCTCGTTCAATCTTAGTAGGATGCATCTAGGAATTTGTCTATTTCTTCTAGATTTTCCGATTCATTGGTATACAGCTGCTTATGGTAGCCACTAATGATCCTTTGAATTTCTGCAGTATCAGTTGTAATGTCTCGTTTTTCACCTTTGATTTTGTTTGTTTGGATTTTCTTGGTTTTTCTAGTCTGGCCAAAGGTTTGTCATTTTTTAAAATCTTTTCAAAAAACCAAGTCTCTGTTTTATTGATTTTTTGGTATTATTTTCTTGGTTTCCGTTCCATTTTTGTGTGCTTAGATCTTTATTTCTTCTACTAATTTTGGGTTCAGTTTGCTTTTACTTTTCTAATTCTTGTTTTTTTGTTTTTGTTTTGTTTTGTTTTGTTTTGAGATGGAGTCTCACTTTGTCACCCAGGCTGAAGTGCAGTGGTGTGATCTGGGCTCACTGCAACCTCTGCCTCCTGCGTCAAGTGATTCTCCTGCCTCAGCCTCCCAAGTAGCTGAGACTACAGGTGTGCACCACGACACCCAGCTAATTTTTGTATTTTTTTGGTAGAGACTGGGTTTCACCATATTGCCAGGCTGGTCTTGAACTCTTGACTTCGTGATCTGCCTGCCTCAGCCTCCCAAAGTTCTGGGATTACAGGCATGAGCTACTGCATCTAGCCAGTTTTTCTAGTTCTTTAAGACCCATCATTAGGTTATTTATTTGAAGTTGTTTTTCTTTTTTAATGAGGCACCTACAGGTATAAACTTTCCTCTTAGTACTGTTTTCACTGTATTGATAGTTTTTAGTATGTTGTGTTTCCATTCTCAATTGTTTAAAGAATTTTTTTCAATTTCTTTCTTATTTTTTTCGTTGGCCCACTAGTCATCATTCAGGAGCATATTGTTTATTTTCTATTTGTTGATGTAGTTCCCCAAATTCCTCTTCTTACTGATTTCTAGTTTTATTTTATTGTGGTCAGAGAAGATGTTTGATATTATTTCAATTTCATTGAATGTTTTAAGGCTTGTTTTGTGACCTAACATATGGTCTATCCTTGAGAATGAGCCACGTACTGAGAAAATGAATGTGTATTCTGTAGCCATTGGATGAAATGTTCTGTAAATATCTATTAGGTCTATTTATTCTACAGTGTGTATTAAGTCCAGTGTTTCTTTGTTGATTTTCTGTTTGGAAGATCTGTCCAATGCTGAAAGTGGGGTGTTGAAGTCTCCAGGTATTATTATATTGGAGTCTGTCTCTCTCTTTAGCTCTAATAATGTTTGCTTTGTATAGCTGGGTGCTTAGGTGTTGGTGCATATATATTTACAGTTGTCATATCCTCTTGTTGAATTGACCTCTTTATCATTATATAATGACATTCTATGTTGTTTCTTCTTACAGATTTTGTCTTGAAATTTATTTTATCTAATATATGTATAGTGGCTCCTGCTCTATTTTGGTTTCCATTGACATGAAATATCAGTCTATGTGTATCTTTATAGGAGAAGTGCGTTTCTTGTAGGCAACAGATTATGTGGTCTTGTTTTGTTGTTGTTGTTTGTGTGTTTATTCAAGCACTGTGTGTCTTTTTATTGGAGAATTTAGTCCATTTATATTCAGTGTTATTATTGATAAGTAAGGGCTTACTCCTGCTATCTTGTTATTTTTTTCTGGTTGTTTTGTGATCTTCTCTTCCATCTTTCCTTCGTTCCTGTCTTCCTTTTTGTGAAGGTATTTTTCTCTGGTGGTATGATTAAATTTTTTGCTTTTTACTTTTTGTGTATCTCTTGTATGTTTTTTTTTTAATTTGGGGTTATCATGAGGCTTGCAAATACTGCTTCATAACTCATTATTTTAAATTGATAATAACACTGAATGCATTAACAAGCAAGAAGAAAACTAATAAAAACTCTATGCTTTAACTTTGTCCCCCTGCTTTTAATTTTTTTGTTTCTCTTTATGTCATATTGTACTATGTCTTAAAAGTTGTAGTTACTATTTTTTATTGGCTAATTGTTTAGTCTTTCTACTTAAGAGTAGTTAACATCCCACAATTCCAGGGTTATAATATTCTGTGATTTTCTGCGTGCTTGCTATTGTCAATGAGTTTTGCACCTTCAGATGATTTCTTATTGCTCATTAACATTCTTTTCTTTCAGATCGAAGAATTCTCCTTAGCATTTTTTGTAGGACAGGTCTGCTGTTGATGAAATCACGAAGCTTTTGTTTGTCTGGGAAAGTCTTTATTTGCCCTTTATGCTTGAAGGATATTTTCGCTGGATATATTATTCTAAAGTAAAAGTGTTTTTCCTTCAGCACTTTAAATATGTCATGCCACTCTCCCCTAACCCATAAGGTTTCCACTGAAAAGTCTGCTGCCAAACATATTGGAGCTCAATTATATGTTGTTTCTGCTCTCTTGCTGCTTTTAGGATCCTTTATTTCTGACTTTTGGGAGTTTGATTATTAAATGTCTTAAGGTAGTCTTATGCCAGTTAAATTTGCTTTGTATTCTATAACCTTCTTGTACTTGGATATTGATATCTTTCTCTAGGTTTGGGAAGTTCTCTGATAGTATCCCTTTGAATAAACTTTCTACCCCTGTCTGTTTCTCTACCTCATCTTTAAGGCCAGTAACTCTTAGGTTTGCCCTTTTGAGGCTAGTTTCTAGATCTTGTAGGCATGTTTCATTCTTTTGTCTCCTCTACCTGTGTGTTTTCAAATAGCCTGTCTTCAGGCCCACTCATTCGTTCTTCCGCTTGATCAATTCTGCTATTAGGAGACTCTGATGCATTCCTCAGTATATCAATTGCATTTTTCAACTGTATAATTCCTGCTTGATTCTTTTTAATTATTTCAGTCCTTTTGTTAAATTTATCTGATAGAATTCTGAAATCCTTTTCTGTGTTATCTTGAATTTCTTAGAGTTTCCTCAACACAGCTATTTTGAATTGTCTTTTCAAAAAGTCACCTATCTCTATTTTTCCAGGATTGGTCTCTGGTGCCTTATTTAGTTCCTTTGGTGAGGTCATGTTTTCCTGGCTGGTATTGATGCTTGTAGATGTTTGTCAGTGTTGGGCATTGAGGAGTTAGGTCTTTATTGTAGTCTTCACTGTGCTATTCTTCTTGGGAAGACTTTCCAGGTATTCAAAGGGACTTGGGCCCCAAGCCTAATAATGCTGTGGTTCTTGCAGACCCACAATTACCACCTTAGTGGTCTTGGATAAGATCCAGAAGAATTATCTGGATTACTAGGTAGAGATTCTTGTTCTCTTCCCTTAGTTTCTCTCAAACAAATGGCATCTTCCTCTCTGTGCTTAGCCACCTGGAACCGGGGGTGGGGTGATGTAAGCACTCCTATGGCCACCACCACTCAAATTGCCCTGGGTCATACCTGAAGCCAACACAGCACTGGGTCTCACCCAAGGCCCACTGTATCCAGTACTTGGCTACCACCTATGTTTGATCAAGGCCCTAGGGCTCTACAATCAGCAGGTAGAAAAGCCAGCTAGGTTTGCATCCTTCCTTTCAAGGCGACAAATTCTCCTAGGCCCAAAGTGGGTCCTTAGATGCTGTCTGGGAGCCAGAGATTGGAGTAAAAAAAAAACATAGAAATCTACCTGGTGTTCTATTCTGCTGTGGCTAAGCTGGCATTCAAACCATGAGACAAGTCCTTCCCACTCTTTCCTCTCCTTTCCACAGGCGGAGGAGTCTTTCCTCATGCCTCCACCACCACTGGCCCGTGGGGAGTTGGGCCAGACCATTGCTAATGTTCCCTTAAGGCCCAAGGACATTTCAGTCAGCTTGTGGTGAATGCTGCCAGGCCTGGGACTCAATCGTCAGAGCAGTAGACTCCCTTATGGCCCAGGGCAGGTCCAGAAATTCTGTCCAAGAGCCTAGGCCTGGACTCAGGGACCCCAGAAGCCTGCATGGTGCTCTACCCCTCCTGTGGCAGAGCTAGTAACTGAAGCTAGCACATCTCAGAGTCTCACCCAAGGCCCGTGGTGTGTATTCCCTGAGTATCACTGTTGGTTATTGAGAGCCTAAGGGCTCTTTAGTCAGCAGGTGATGAATCTGGCAAGGACAAGGTGGCAGGTTTCCTTCTGGGCCAGGGTATGTCTAGCAGTATCTGGGAACCAGGATATCATGAGGGCCCTGGGAATGGGAGCCTCATGACTCTGCCGGGAGTCCTATCCTACTGTGGCTGAGCTGGTATCTAAGATGCAAGACAAAGTTGTCTTTACTCTTCTCTCTTCTCTCCTCGAGCAGAAGGAAGAAGTCACGTTTGTTGCTGCCAGCTGTGCTGAGTGGGGTTGGTGGAGATGGTGCAAGCTTCAACTGACATCTACCTAGGTCATGCACTGCTCCAGTCCATTGGCTGTAAGCCCAGCACAGCATCAGGACTTGCCTAAGACATTTTACATTGTTTTAGTAATCATCATTTACTAGTAGTGGTATTGTTATTATTATTCTGAGGCTGTTGTATGTATAATGTAGGATAAAGCAAATGAATAATTAGAATAATTTGGATCATTCTAATTCTATTATTTCTGTGTTCTTGAGGACCAGAATTCTCAGTTCAAAAGAATGGAAATACATAATTGTATAGAAGAGGTAAGGTTGTAGATCTGAACTTGAATTTTAATTTTTAATTATCTATTTATACACACACACACACACACACACACATATACACACACATACTCTCTCACTCCCCACCCTGCCCACCTCTTTTCACTGAAAAAGGCCTAGAAAATATGACCAAGAAATACAATGAGCCTCTTATGCCCAGATGTGGTTGTGATGTACCATTTCCCATTGAAAGAAGTCAGGGCATCCTGGAGAAATGGCTGATCCCAGGTCTGGGCAGAAGATGTACAAGATGAGCCTGGAACAGGTCATGAAAAAAGGACTTAGAAGCCAATTTAAGGAGATTCCCACTAGCTGAAGACGACAACTTGAGCTTTAATAAGGATAGTCATTGCAATGGATTGGAAACCATGTGTAGACATGGTTTAGTATATTTATATTCATGAGTTCATAATGACATTTAAAAAATTATCTAATTGATTATATTCTGAGGGTGACAAGGAACCACTTTACCTTGAAAACTGTGTAAATACAAGGAAACAAGCACTTTTCTTGTCACTGCTATTTGAATATATTATTTGAATAACCAAATAATAGATGAGGGGCAGCGTCTCTGTATAACATTATTCTAGCTGATAAATGAAATCTAAATGATTTATGGATCTAGAGTCTAGACATTAGACATTGAGCACCAGTAACTGCTAATACGAAAAAAAGAACAAAAAGCAGGCATTATGTGTTCCTCATGAAGTGCATAGCTTTGGCCAAAAGAATTGAACTTGAGCCTGATCAAGCCTCAGAATCCAGCTGTCAAGTTCAGGAATACAGAGACAGTTCACCGTGCTGAATTGCACACAAGTATGCAAGCAACAGACTCCAGACTAGGGGAAATTCCATCGGGCAAATGAATGAAGAAATTGTAAGGAAAGAGATGAAGGAGGAATCCTTAAATTAAAAGAGAGCCAGAAGACATAAAGTTTCAAAAACCAGGCAAGACTAGTGTCTAGGAATGCACTTGGGTGATAAATCATAAGAGAAAAAAAAACACAAGGAAGTGATTACTCTAAAAGTCAGGGAAGTCGTTACTTTTGGAGGGGAGGTGGAGGCTGCGGTTGGGATAAGGACATGGGGGAGCTTTTTGGGTGGTTGGCAAAGTTCCGTATCTTAACCTGCATAGTTATTATGAGGTGTTCACCTTATAATGATTCGCTAAACCATTTATTTTGTGTGTGTGGTTTTCTGTATCTGTGTTTTGTTTTACAATAAACAGGTAAAAAAATAAAAACCAAAAAAAGCCATGGAAACGTAAGTGGAATTTAAAGCCTTTGGGAATGGATAACTTCATTTGGTAGAGAGGATAGATAGGGCACGCAGCCCAGGACTGAGCCTTGGGGGCACTCCAATGTTTGAACGTCTGGTAAGAAGAGGATATTGAGAGGTAGCTGCCATTGAGGCGGGAAAACAAAGCAATAGCTATAAAGGAACAGATGAATGAGATACCAGGGAAGCTTAGAGAAGAAAGCATTGCAAGATGGAGTAAATGCTCTAACTGCTCAATGCTGCTGGGAGACTAGAGTGAGCATAGATTACCCATGGGCTTTGGTGGAATGCAAGTGATTGGTGACTTCAGTAAGCACCGTCTCAGACTGGTAGCGATAGAAGCCCAGTAGAGTGGGTTCAGGCGAGAATGGAAAGTGAGATGAAGGCATAGTTTTAAGGGGACCTTGAGTGATGTAAAAGAGAGGGCAAGCGATGGGTCAGGAAAGCCCTTGACTGTCTTTGTGTCAGGCACAATGCAAGTCAGACTCAGCCCCAATGGATGGCAGGGCACTCTGCTTGGAAGATGAGCTACATGGTCTGTTCTGCTGAAGTCTTTTATCACCCCCACCTCCCACGCACCGTCTCACGCGCTGCTCTGCCCAATGCAGGATGCTGCAGACAGACCTGCAGCAGGGCAGGCAGCAGCCAGCTGCTGTTCTACATGCAGGGCTAGCAGGGCCTGAAGGGCGGGAGGCACCACGCTTGCGGGCAATAGCAGCCAGCTGCTGAGACGGGATGCCAAGCAGATCAAAGCCGTCAGCTGGGATTTCTGATGCCCATCACCACCTGCCTTGGCAAAGTCGAGAGAATGTATTCTCCCTGTGTCTTGTTGGTGCCTTCCCTCTGAAGCTCAGTCACAGCCATTTCCCATCCTGGTGAGATGGGGGAGGAGGGGCTGGCACCTGAAGATGAGGCAGGCCAGGGCTGGTGGAGACGCAGCCGGTGGGGAGTGGACTCTGGCTTGTCGGCAGAGAGGAGCAGAGTAGCCTTTTGTTCATTCCAAGATCAGAACCAAAAAGTTGAAGCAGGGAAGTTTCACAGCAGGGCTGGATACCCTCTTCAAAGCAGCCTGGTAATGTAAAAAGAGCATTTGTAGTCCTCGATCGACACCAGCCTGGTGTTCCCTTTTCTTAGTTGAGTTTCCAAGGCTCAATCCCCCTGCCTGTAGCCACCTGCCCTGCCCATGGGCAGAGGCATTCTATCAGGATGGCATGGTGACAACCAGCCAGGCTTGATTTTCCTCCTCTATATGGAAATAATAATAGTGCCTACTTGTAGAATTACTATCAGAAATGGATTCCTATGCTTAAAAGCCCTAGAGCAGTGCTTATCATACAGGTGGGGCCAATCTTAGCTCATCTGGCCCCCTTGAGTTTCCCATGGGCTCTGCCTGCTTTCCTGGCCTCTGTGTCAGGAACTCAAAAGGCGCTCCCACAGGTCTGAGCCTGGGCCTCTTTGAGGCCCTGCTTCATGGACCAGAGCTCCCTTGGAGGTGAGAGTCTGTACATCAGGACTGCTCACTGCCCAGTGAGGTTAGAGATGCAGGGACCCCAGAGATAATTTTCTAGTTGAGAAAACTGAGGCCCACAGGGAAGGAATGCTTTTCTATTGCTTCTAGAAGTTTCTCTTTCATTCTGTGTTTTTCTGAGACAACATGTGTAGATATCTCTTATTTCAACGTATACCTATTGGAGTAAAATTCTGCATTGTAATATAGCGGTGCTTTGGAGGCCCAAGATCTAGGGGTGAGTGTGTGTCTTGGCCTTTCTGTCCTCAGGTGACAGTGCTCTGCGTCAGTATGCATATGCAGTTTCTAGCATTTGTGATGAATTTACACTGATCTGGTACAATCACACATCTGCCTAATATCCAGAGAGCAGTCCTAAACTAAAGGTGACTTTTGTTACTCCAAACAGAGTCACACTAACAAGATCACACACAGACTAAACCCATTACCCTTGCCCTAGGACTGTGCTCCAGCCAGCTGACCTTGCATGCCCCAACCTCATCCACCATGGCAGCCCATCTGGTGGCCAAAGCCTGTGTTTGGGAAACACAGATGGCTGGTTTGTATTACCTGGAACAGCTTGGGATGCGGACTGCATGGACAATTGACGAGCTTTTGCAGATTCAAGCAGATGTTTGGCATCACATAGGTGTAGATTGTCTCTCCTCCCCTTCTGAGCCTACTCACCACTTCAGTAATTTTAATAAAATGCCTGAGCCTGGCTGTACTCTACAATCGACAACTGTTATACCTGAGCATAGCATGGGGCTGTAGTTAGGCTGCTGGGAAAGTCATATGCTGGCCATGCACCTGCTGTTGATGTGAAAACCAGTGGAAGCTAGACAATCACAGCCAGCCTCTCGCAGTGGCAGTGGCTCCCAGCCCCTGCTTCCCTCACCCTCACATGTGTGGCATAGCCTTAGCTAGAGAAAGGATAGGGACTGAGGCATCCCCACAGGAACCTGCTGACCCCGCATTACCCAGAGCTGCTGCATGGCCCTGTCCCAGCTGGGACTCTCAACATCATGCCCCTTCGTGCACTCCACTCATATAGGGCCCCAGCTGGCAGAGGGGAGGTGGACTGCCAGGAAGTGATCCAGCATTGCCTGGTAACCTGGGAGGAACTATCTCTGGCATCTGCCTGGGATCCTGGCCTCCCTAGGTTGGTCCAGAGGAGATTGCCCTAGTGTCTGTGCTCCCATGGAGCTGAGTGACTAATGAGGAATGGGAGCATTGTCCCTTTGCCTCTCTTGCCCATCAGTCAATCCCCCTCCCATGAGTGCCTCAGTTAGTGTATCTGCAAAGTGCAGTGGCCTCTTCCACCCTTCTCCTGGCCATGTCTCTGCATAATGCTTTACAGATCAGTGTCAATTCATCACAAATGGTAGGCCCTCTTCTGGTTCATTCTCACCTTACCATAGAGATGAGGCATGTTTCTTTGGTTTTATTTGAATGCAAGGGCTGAGACTGCATTGAGTGTCCAACCCTACCTCATATTTCTGGGATCTTCCAGCCGGACCAGGGACCCAAGGGAGGAGGGGCCTCAGTAGAGCTGTGGATTGTGTGTGTAAGGGGCAGGTTTCTGGCACCTGCTCCAGAACCCCACTGCTGTGCTGTCTCCCTTGTGTAGTTGCTAGCACTGAGCATTTACCAGGTGCTAGGTGCCTTTTGGAGCACCTGCATGCATTAATTCATTTACCACTCACAATATCCTCCACTTTACAATCGAGGAATTGGAGATATAGAGAAAGAAGTTAAGAAACTGGCCTCAGTTTTCACAGCTGAGAGGTGGCAGAACAGGCAATGTGCTCTTAACCACTGTGCAACGCTGCCTGTCTGCAAAAACAACAAACGTGTAGATTTCCCTCATCAGGTGGCCTTCTGTTCATGTGAGTGCCCTACAGGGGACCTTAACTTTACAGGTTAAATATAAAATGCCTTTTGTTTTCATGGATATCAGTATACATGCATGCATACATACACAGGCAAGCACAGACACACTCACATCAACCAATTGTCATTACCCAGCTATTCATTCATTCATTCATTTATTCATTCATTCTAACCAGCAAAGCCCAGTGGGCCCCTGTGGGGTAAAATGCAGCTCCTACCCTGGGGGAATTCTCTGGCTAATGGGAGCCATAGATCTGTGAATATGCAATGGCTCTAGGGTAGCTGCAGCAATAGAGGTATGTGTAAACTACCATGGGGACACAGAGGAACAAATATGATGTGGGAATCTGGAGACTGGGCTCTCATCTCAGCAATTAAGGAAAGGTTTGGTTAAATTTACAAGAGAAAAACAACCCCATAGTCCAGGCACGGTGGCTCACGCCTGTAATCCTAGCACTTTGAGAGTCTGAGGCTGGTGGATCACCTGAGGCCAGGAGTTCAAGACCAGCCTGGCCAACATGGTGAAACCCCATTTCTATTAAAAGTACAGAAGTTAGCCTGGCATAGTGGTGTGTGCCTGTAGCCCCAGTCACTTGGGAGGCTGAGGCACGAGAATCACTTGAGCCTGGGAGGTGGAGGTTGTAGTGAGCTGAGATTGTGCCACTGTGCTCCAGTCTGGGCAACAGAGCAAAACTCCGTTTTTTGTTTTGTTTTGCTTTGTTTTTTAAAGTGGGCAAAAGTCATGAACAGACACTTTTCAAAAGAAGACATACATGCAGCCAAAAATCACACAAAAAAAGCTCAATATCAGTGATCCTTAGAGAAATACAAATCAAAACCACAAGATACCATTTCACATGGGTCAGAATGACTATTACTAAAAACTCAAAAAATAACAGATGCTGTTGAGGTTACAGAGAAAAGGGAAACTTATACACTGTTAGTGGGAGTGTAAATTAGTTCAGCCATTGTGGAAAGCAGTATGGTATTTCCTCAAAGAGCTAAAAGCAGAACTGCCATTTCACCCAGCAATCCCATTACTGGGTATATACCCAAAAGAATATAAATCATTCTGTAAATTATACATGCAGGCATATATGCATTGCAGCACTATTCACAATATCAAAGACATGGAATCAACCCAAATGCCTATCAGTGATAGACTGGGTAGAGGAAATGTGGTAAATATACACTATGGGACACTATGCAGCCATAAAAAGGAATGAGATTGTGTCCTTTGCAGGGACATGGATAGAGCTGGAAGCCATTATCCTCAGAAAATTAACACAGGGACAGAAAACTAAACACCACATGTTCTCATTCATAAGTTGGAGCTGAACAGTGAGAAGACATGGACATAGGGAGGGGAACAACACACACTGGGGCCTGTGAGGGCTGGGGTTGAGGGGAGGGAGAACATCAGGAAATTCAGCTAATGCATGTTCTGCTTAATACTTAGGTGATGAGTTCATAGGTGCAGCAAACCACCATGGCACACGTTTACCTATGTAACGAACCTGCCCATGTACCCCGAAACTTAAGGAAACCAGGACAGATACAGCATAGGAGAGAATGACACGATGTTGAGGAAGGAAAGAGAAGTCAAGTTATTTCAGGGGCTTGCAGGATATGGAATTTGAATCATATTACTATCAGAGTAAAAAAAAAAAACGTTAAGGGTTTTAAGCAAGAGAATATCATGATCCCTTTTGTGTATCTAGACATCACCTTTGCTGCTGTGGAAAGACTATGAGGAAAATAAGAGTGGAGTAAGGATATCATTTATGAGCTATTTTCTTAGATCAGAAAAAAACATGTTGATGGTGACTACTTCTGGATCGCTGGATGTGAAGAAAGAGAAAAATCAATTCAAGATATATTTTCATGCTTTGTCTGTTGTATATGCGCAGGAGGTAGATGAGGAAACCAGAAAGTCAAGAGTACCTCCAAGAGTCTGACTTAAGTAAATTAGTCAGATGATGATGACAACATGAGCTCATATGGAGAAGGCTTGAGGGAGGAGTGTGTGTATATATGAGAGAGAGAGAGAGAGAGAGAGAGAGAGAGAGAGAGAGAGTGAGTGTGTGTGTTGTGTGTGTGTGTGTGTGTGTGTGTATGATGGGATTGATGGGATGGCTGCCATGAATGAGGTGGAAACTGAGCACTCTGTTTCAGAAAGCCAAGTGTTAATTTTGCCGTGTCTCTGAGCTCTTTCAGTGGAATTCTAATGGGCCGTTGCCTATGGCATCACATTTCAGAGATCAGAAGGATGAGCTGAAGACGTAGGTGAAGTGAAAACAGAGCTAATAATTCACAATGGATGAAAGGATGAGTTCATTTGGGGCCATATATAAAAATATATAGAAGGGTCCCTGACTGATTCCTGGGAAGCTGTAACATTTTTTGGTAAAACTTAGGAAAATAAACTGAATAAAGAAAACAGCAGTGGCCATGGGGAAATGAGGAAACCAAAAAAGTGTGAGTCATCTAGTAAGGTAAGAATTATCACTATTAAATGGGCTCAAATGCTGATCAGCAGGTGTGTGGTAAAATCAAGATGCAGACTCATGTTTTCTGACTCCAAAGTTTCTGTTCTGACTGCTCCACCAAGCTTGCTTCCTGAAAACAAAGTAATAATTGAGAATATTTTCAGTATTTTCTAATCTACCAGATAATGTGTCTCCTGGGATTCTTAATAAAAACTAGATGTTTCTAACACCTCTCCTGGTTAAAGAAAGTTTTTAAAAACCTGTAGCTACAAGCTAAACATAGGATGATATGAAGATTAAAAAAAGATATTGTAGCTTTGCTCATCTAAACTTGCTAGAATCAGGTTAAATGACCTGCCCAAAGTCTTTAGCTTGAATAAGCTGGCATTGAATTCAAGAGCATTTTTCTCTAAAGGAATACCTTACTGCTCTGCCACCTCAGTGCTGATGTAAACACTAATCAGTTTCCATTAAATGTAAACTGATCCAGCTCTTCTTTGTTGAAAACCCATCTAATCTCCTTTAGGTTACATATATTTCTATGAAACTTTGACTTTAATGATTTCCCTTCCTCTGGATACCTATAACATTTATGTATCTCTACTGTTAAATTATTATTTTCATAGATGTTGCTTTGTATTGCTATATTCTGTCACCCTTAGATTGTAAATTTCCTATGGTCATGACTTACAGCCTGTGGCAAAATCTCCTAGCTAACCACCAAAACCCATTCTCCCTTTCTTCCTATGTATTGAGGTAGACCAAAAATGCCTAGCATCCCGTTCAGTAAAATATGACTTTGAAACAAAGGTTTTGCTAATGGAGTAGAAATAGAAGTCTAATTTGCCTCTTCCAGCTCAGCTATAACTATTCCCATGACTATATATATATATATATATATATATATATATATTCCCAAATATATCTATATTTGACAGTTTATCATTCTCTAATATACAGTCCTGCATGTTTTTTGTACTCCACTGAATTATACAATGTTCATCATATGATAAATGCTTCATGGCAATGGTGATAACAATGGTGATAATGAGTCTCTACCCTGAATAGTAACGTAAAACGTTGAGTCATATAGAAGCAAACAATTCTTGTATGTCGTACATCTCCTCAAACACTGTTCCAAACTTCAGTCTCAAGTTTCTTAAATAGCTTGATTTTGTCAAAAAAGCATTGTCTCCATCTTGTTTCTATTATTATAAAACAAATCATTGCACCTAATAAAAATGTTACATTTCCAGTTTAGCTCAGGTGAGTCATTGTAGCTAAAAAATATTGAGCCAGGTTTACAGAGATTATGGTTTGCAGTAAAAATGATGAATTTAAATATATTTTATAAGAATCAGAAAATATATGCATTTATATAATTAATTTATTTTACAAGTACAATTTTTAAGTGGTTGGAGAATTTACAGAGGACCAAGCACTTAGATCACTCTTTTTAATAATAAATAGATCAATCTCATTAATACTCTCAACAATATTTTAATACTGATATCTTAATTGTTTAATAATTTATTAGTGGTTAACACTGATAAAAAATAGAGCTCAAATTATGAGATGTATATATTACAACAAAAATTATATTTTTTTAGGGCAGTTAAGAGGAAAAACTTAAGAAAATAAAACAGAAAATGAACCAACCAAGAAAATAAAGACTTCAGGTTTGATGACATTATTTGGAGAAATAATCAGAGGGCAGAACAAGTAATTGGAGTAAATACTTTTGCAATTTTTCTTTGAATTACAAACTGTTATATGAATAGAGAAACAAAAGAGAGTAAACAATTTTGTTCAGTAGACTATCAACTAAAACTTAATCTAACAAAACAAGTGATTCTGTTTGATTTGTATTATGTATTGTATTATGAAAATAGTAGGAAATCAAATTGACTGTCGTAGCTTAATGTGGATTAGTATATACATAATCCTATGAGTGACTTAATTCTCGGAAAGTGTTTGAGTGAAAGGCTGTTCCAAGAATGCTTCTCCCTTCTATTCCCCCCTAATTCTGATGTGTCACTTCTGAGCAATTCTCCTGAGTCTTCTGGGTGACTGAATGCAATAGAACCTTGGAGAACTGAGGGAAATCCCAGTCAGAAGAATTGATTCACAACTTTTTCTCTGAATGCTGGATGAGTATTTGCATGTTTCTGCCAAGAACCCCAGGTTAGGACCAAAGGTTGTTGAATTCTGGAAAGAGATTGGACCACATAGAACTGAGGCTCTCTAGGGGAAGATTGATATTGGACCCACAAACAGTCTGATCTTGCTGGACCCTAAGTGTCTAGAATAACCAAAATGGATAAGCCAAAACTTTCTTTGCCTGAAACTGGGACAATAATTGGTGATCCCAAAATAACAAGAATTCCTCTAGGTGGTTTAGCAATGGGTTGGCTATACACCTGTTTTTATATTGCAAGCCTTCAAAAACATACAGCTTTATTTTCCATCATCTGCAGGACTGTTGCTTCTCAGAAAACTCTTATAATTAGACATGAGACTAGATGACCAACAAAAAGGAAGATCAACTAATTTCTTTTTTTCACAATAGTGAAATAGAGCTGTTTAAGAAGGCAGACAACAATCTGAATAAGAAAATAATGAGGACACTTAGGTAAAACCTTAAGTAAAGTACTCTCACACATGCATACAAATATTTTTCTTAGCTAAAGAAAAATAGCTTTACAACTCAACAATTTAATAGAGGATTTGAAGGTGTTGCACTTTCAACTCTGAAGGCACGCATATATAACCTGAAAGATAAAATGCAAAAGATTATCCAAAAACTAGGGTGAACTACTAAAATGATTTCCCTTACTGAATTACTGAAGAAAATTCACTGAATTAACAACAAAATTAATGTAGAAAAAGTAAGTTCCTTGCTAAGCTTGCAGAAAAATAAGGCAAATTCTAAAGAGAAGCAAACCAGTTTTTGATTTGAAAATAGCTAATGCAGAAGACAGGGCTACTATGGAAGTAAATGCTAATTGAAGAAATCTAGGGTTGTTGAACTAAATAAGGCACAAAAGTCAAGAGAAGAACAGGTCTAGCTAGGTTCATGAAGGCAGGTTATTCCATCATACACACACACACACACACACACACACACATAGGGAGAGAAAGAGAGAGAGAGATACATAAATTATGATCTTTAAGAAACTATGTTATAATGGAAATAATGAGCTAGGAAAAATTCACAGTTGATTGGCAAAGAAAACTACCACCATGTTTTCTCTGAGGCCGAGTATAGAAAAACAAACAGCAAAAAAATTGTTTGTCTCTATGTGAGTATTGTCTCTAGATGAATATTTTACACATAGGATAGAAGAAACACCAAGCGAAATGTTTAGATTAAAGTGTTCCCAAGTTCAAAGGGTCTCCTTGAGAGCATACATTAAACCCAGGTCTCAGTGAATTTGACAATTAAGATTCCAATGAATATGAATATACTAAAGACAAAAAAAAAAAATGAGGAAATCAGTCCCCCAAGAATGAGATTGAACAGAAGCAAATGTAAAATCAGTCTGACAACAACCATGGATTTTATAATTATCAAATTAAAAAATATAAAAGTAAATTTATTATGTTCAGTAAGATAAAGGATTAATAATATGACCTAACAATAACTTGGGGTTAATGCTTTCTGGGTCTCCCTTAGGAATAAAGGTCAATTTTATTTGTTTTATAGTATAATAAAGATAATGCCTCAATTGTACAAAAATTGTATGTTATCACACAGACCACGTTAATTACGGTAGGATTAATAAGAACTCAGTAACAAAACTACATACATTTAGATTTTAAGTTGTAATCTTAACTTAGTCATGAGAAAAAAACTTATAAAAATTAACAATGTATAGAGCTAATTTACAATGAAAATATTACAACAAAATTTGCACAATATTGATAAAATGGTTTTTGGAGGAAATTTTTGCTGATGTCATAAAAGAATAAATGCTGAAAATGTATAAGCCTAGTATCTAACTTATGAAGTTAGAAAAAGAATGGCATAATAAACATAAAGTAGAAAAAATTAATAATAAAGATGAAAGTAAAAATTAATGAAATTGAGATATCTTTAATGAATAGAGAAAAAGTCAAAAAGAGATAAAAATCAAGCAGAGAAGAATTTGAAGAATAAATCCAGACGGATTAACATGAGAATTATAGAAGTTTCAGAAAGATTAAAATAAAAAAATGACAAATGGGGAAAAAGACTAAAACTAAAAAAAAAAAAAAAAAATAGAGAATTTCAATTTATAGACTTCAGTTAGCAAAGTGAAATGGTTATCCAAATTCTATCCTTAATTAATGAGATAAGATATACATATGTTTGAGGAGGTATCCAAGACCATACATATGTTCAGTGATTCACTAGAAGGGCTCACAGGACTCAGCATATGATTTTGCTTATAGCTAAGATTTATTACAGTGGGAGAATACACAACACATTCAGAAATTTAAAAAAGACAGAGGCATAGTCTGGAGAAATATGTACACATGCTACCTATGCTTTCGTCTCTCATTAGAAAACACACTCTGAGTCCTCGAGCAGCAAAACATGCAATATTGTATGCATATTGTATCTGCCCAGTGAAGTCCATTGCAGACTCAGTACCCAAGACTTTTATTGGGAGATGGTTAATGCAGACAACTTCTCCCTAGATCATAGCATAATTTCAGACTCTTGGAAGGAAAGCAGGTGTTCACTATAAATTTCATTGCTTGTATATATCTAGGCCCAGTGAACCACTTTAGCAGTTAGGGAATCATTCAAGTGCAAAGTTCCCAAATGTTAGGTGCCAACCTTGCAAGCAGGCTCTTCTAAAGACCGCAACCACACCCTGCTATATTAACTCTTTTCAGTACAACATACAAATATTCCCTACCAAAAGTATTAAATTCCCACTTTGAGAAATCTATTAAATTTCCATGCAAAAACAGCAGGTTATCAATAAAAGAAAAAGAATCTTACTGGCATTAGATTTCTCACCAGCATTACTGGAAGATAAAAGAAAACATCTTCGAATTATCATATAACCAACGAAGGTATCATTCACCTTTAAGAGTGAAAGATCAACATTCAAAATATGTACAAATGATTGTGTACAAATTCTTATTCAATACAGTATTCATATTGTGACTGGTGATATAGATATTGCAAAGCATTATATATAGCAATATTGTTGCTTTATTTTTATATTTTTGTTTTTGCAGCTCTGTTTTTAGTTAATAAATTTGTTTTAGATTAAAAATTGCATAAGAATTTTAAACATAAGTTTAATATTTGTATATATTTAACTAATTTATGCAAACATAAGTCTACTACATTTTTCTCCCCCAAAAGGGTACCTACATTACTCAAATTTGAGAAATCTTGCCTTATATATGTACCTCTTTAATGTAATTTTATGTCACATTCTTATTCAAAATATTTTGTGTTCCATTTGTGTTTATAAAATATTTTACTAAAGATATTTCCTAAACTTTGTTTTCAAGCATTTAATCTGTAGGTCTTAGAGGCCTATTTTTTGTACAGGCAAAGCAAGATGGTTTAGTAGTAACTGATTTATTCTACATCCTAAGATTCAAATTTTAATGCCAAATTAATAGGTCCGATGGCAGTAAGAGTTTATTCCATATCTAGACTCACCAACGCGTTTTGACAACCTACACTGCAGTGGGCATGCAGGAAGCTAAAAAGCTTTTTTTTTGAGTACAGCTACTGAGAAATTTAAAAATCTCATTTACAACCAAATCTGTGGTTGTTCTTAAAATGCAATGGAAAGATGAGTTCTTTAGAGATGAAGTTGACTGTCATCTATTTAAATAACATCAGAAGTTTTTAGAAAATACTAAGTTTAAATGACAGGTGAAGGAAAGGCAAATAGTGCTTAAAATGGTGTTTTAAATAAAACTTCATATTCTTACTCTTTCTTACTGATAGATTTTTAAAGCATATTTTCTAGGCTAGGTGCAATGGCTCACGCCTGTAATGCTAGCACTTTGGGAGGCCAAGGTGGGCAGATATGCCGAGGTCATGAGTTCAAGACAAGCCTGACCAATTTGGGGGAACCCCATCTCTACTAAAAAATAATTTTAAAAAAGATTAGCCAGGTGGAGGTTACAGTGAGCCAAGATTGTGCCACTGCACTCCAGCCTGGGTGACAGAGCGAGACTCAGTCTCAAAAAGAAACTTTAAAATTCTTTACTAAGGCTTAAAGAAATAATGTCACGACATCTTTGTTTTCCATTTTTATTTGCATTCATATTCTTGACCCTTTGTCCTAAAAAATGAGGTAAGTCTCACTTTAAGTGACAGGAACAAATGAAGAAGGTTTTCCTTGAATTTTAGTAAAGTATCAAATGTGGCCTCTAAGCAGGCCTACCCTAGTGGCAACAATTCTACAAATATGTCCTTTTCAAACTAGTTACTTTTGAGACCAGCTGAGGAGAAAAAAAAAAAAAACCATAATCTTGACAAACTCTGATAGCATAATTGCTGGGATATTTCCTAACATCTTAGTTATCAAACACTGGCCAACTGAATGTTAGACTGATAGAAAGCAATATGCTCTCTTTAAAAAAAAAATTTTTTTTTGAGTGGTTGCCATAATAGACTTGAAATGGAATTCCTAAAAACAACATCAAGTAAATAATCTTAAGGAGCTTATCTGAGATGTTAGCCCAGCTCTCAAAAGCTCTGTTCTCTGTTGATGACATTAACTTAGACTATCTGTAACTTGTTTCTATCTCTTCCCAGTCTCATCTGGCCAGTTAATATGTCTTAGGTCTGAAGCTTCAAGAGTCTTCTGTATATATAAAAAATGAATACATGTTGATTCAGCCAATGAAGCATAAGATTGATCTTATAGATAGATATATTGCAAGTTTTCAAAAAATTCATGGAACTTCAACAGAAGGAAAGACACTATAAATTTTACACAATGAATGAAACATGTTTTCTCAATTTTTTATTCTGTATAAAATTATGTACGACCTACTTCAGATGGTGCCCACACTGCAATCATCTATTTGCCACTCTGGTTTCATTTAGCTAATGGGGAATGAATAGAGTAGAGCAGAAATATCACTCTTGTGTTAGAAAATCTGACACCCTTACAAAAGGCAGTTTAATCTTTTTTTCTCTCTTATTCTTTCTTCATTTCTTTTCTTTCCTTTCTTTCTTTTCTTTAATTTTGACTTGTGACTTCTAGTAGGAACTCCACTGGGACCCAGAAATTCAAAGGGATTTATTCTTCAGTACTTTTGATTACCAACTGCTTAGGGTAAATAAGTGGATACTTTCAAGGAATATATTTTCTTTCATTGCTATAGGATTTACACTCTCTTATGAGATAAAGAAAAATGCCATGAGAAATATAAACTGCAGTAGCAAAGAATTGTTAAACTTAGAAAAAAATATTTCTTTAAAAATGTAAAAGCAGACAATATATTGCTCTGGTGTGTTTTCTATTTCATTTTTATGCAACCTTCACATTTTTTGAATTATTTCAGAAATTAATTAAAGTATGAGAGTATTTCTTCTTATCACGAATGAGTGAGTTCTGAATTCTTTTCCTGCAGAAACTTTTCTTTAACCCTGCCTGACTTGCTACCCTTTCCTGTGGATCTTGTGACTGAGATTTGATCATTGTCTCTTATTGGACCACTGCTGAGTTGCTTTCTTTCTCCTGCTTTTGGCCTAATTGTCACCACTAGATTGGCAGCTCTTGGAGGATCAACATGCTATTTTCTGATTCTCACTAATCTGCTTAGCCTTTTTTTCCAGCTAAGGAACTCTTGAAATGCTAGGTAGGGCATGACCAGTTGGGTGGTCTTCACAGTCAGCCTTTACCCTGTGCTGCACATTCATCACTGCCTAAAAGCAGCTTTGCCTTGGTGCTCATTGCTTTTCACCCCTGATTTCTGACAGTGATGGTGAAACATGTCCCTTTGGTTGCAGGTAACAGTGCCAAGCTAATTGGCATTTTTCTAAACCAAGGTCTCAGTATTATCAATGGAGAAATTAGGACATTTAGAAATGTCAGGAACACCTCAGGATGATGGTACATGGTCCAGAGAAGCAGCACAGTCCACTTCATGACCCCTCATCAAGTGACACTAAAAATAACTGGATGACAAGAATGGTAACAACATGTACAATACTGTGTCCCTGAAGAACTTAAAAAATCACTCTGAAGAGTAGTTTCCATCAGGTGTATTCTAGACTTCGAGACCAGCTTTTTTGATGTATTTAGACCATGCATTATGGCTTGGAATGTTAACACTGAAATGGCAGAGAATATGCCCAGCACATTTTTGATTCTCCTGCTTTAGAATAACGAAGCTGGGGTGGTTTTCCCTTTTGAGTTAGAGCACAATTAATTCCTGAAGCAGGTCAACTTGTCCCCAAGAAGTAGAATAAGTGGGTCTTCCCTTTTAGCACAGTGTCTGTCCTCCACAAATATACTTCATTTATTCTGTTGGGCAGTTTCTTAACATTTTTTTTTCCTTTTCAAAACTTACACTAAGGTACAAATGTCCTCTGAGTTCTAAGTGTCTAAGTGTTTTCTTTCTATGGTATCTACAATCTATTTAATAGATAGAATTAAGGAAACCAGTTGTGAGTTATGGTTAAAATTGTTGAATTTCAGACATTAGGTAGGAATGGATAGCTAAGATATAACAGGCTTTTCAAGCTCTCTCAGTCAATCATATTGATATCCTTTCTTTCCTAAGGCAAGTCTTTCTTTCCCTTTTCCATTCCAGAGATTTCTAGTTCTATATTCAATAGAAAATACAAGTCTATCATACCTTATCTGAAACCTTGGAGCTTGACGTTTTAGAGAAGTTGACTTTTTTAAAAAGGTAATGTAATACGTAAACCGTATATATTATAACATAACTAGCAGAGTCTGGAGCAATACCCAGTAATCAAAATAATATTGTTGCAGTGAAAATTGTGCTTACTCATGCTAAGTGGAATAAACAGGGCTTAAAAATAGCCACAAGTCAATTCAGGTCAGATTTTGCCTCCATATGAATTTGCATGAAACTTGCAGAAAATAGTAATAATTAGATTTCTGAGGTTTTTGGATTTTGAAATTATGACTAAGAGACAAATTCTCCACCCATTCCACCCCGTTTATACTGGCTTCACAGACTCAGCCAATTCCTAATAGCAGCTGCACAGGCTTTCTTGTTTGGTGATGGGGCTGAGAACTGCCATCTTGGCAAAGTCATCTCAAGTGCTGGCTCCTTTATGCCAGTCCTCTCCATGACCCTCATCCTCTGGGGTGTGCAGAGCTGCAGATGGTGCCCAGTAACAGTAGGTGTAACAGAAAGGAGTAATTCTTTTCCTATCCAGACGCTGTGTATTATAGATAGTCATAAAGCTGCCAGTACATTTTGAAGGCAGCATTTTGCTTCTGTATTCTTCTCTCCCTGCTCTCAGAAAAGGGCAGCTTTCCCTGTAGACCTCAAACTAATAAATATCTCTTTGCCTTTTGGGTAATCCTAGATTTATCAAGAGATAAAAGTCAGAGCTGAGTTTTTGCTGATCACCAAAATAACACAGGAAATAAGAAACCAACTTTTTTTTACATTTATACACTCACTTCACAGCTCTAATCTATTCCTCATGAAAGAGAATGCTTATAGATGTACTGTACTTTATGAATCAGTGCATTTCTTTAAGAGTAAATTTTAAAAAAATATACTTGAGGAGTATGCTGCTCTTACAAGCCCCTTAGTAATTTTTTAAAATATCTAATCTCAATTTAACATGTGTATTTGCTGTAGAGAAAGAAGTATTGGATAGAATCCAGAGGCATGTCTGTCTTCTATTCCCATTTCTGCCAGTCACTATCCATTTGTCCTGAGACATGTGTCTCTGATTTCTTGCACGTCAAATAAGGACATTGAAACAAAGGCCATCGCTAACATTTGTATTCATAACCTTCTTCAGATGAGCTTCAGTAGGTCTCTGAAACCACTGAGTTGTTAGGCAAAAATGTGTGGATGTGTATGTGTCTGTGTGTGTGTGCACGTGCGTGCATATAATCATTGGGGTAAAATTGTTATAGCTTTCATAAAATTCTAAAAAGGATGAATTCATTTTGCTTTAAAATGTGTCATACATGCAAATTCATACAGCTTTGGGTGGATGTTCAATTATTGAGTCAATAGGGTCCCAGCAAGAAGTTGATGGCATACAAAGATATAGGTAAAGGGAAGCAAAAGGAATAAGGCAGCATCCTAGTACTAGCAATGAGGGAAAAGGGGTTATTATGACTCTTCAACATGATGGTGGAAGGAGAGGGTGCCATCACTACAGTCCCAAGGAGAGAGTCTTGATCTTCAATGGAGCAGTGACTTTTGAGCCAGGGCTTCAGCTATTCTTATATGACCTCTCAAAAAGAGAGCTGGAAAAATACTCCATCCCTAACATCCTCCCTTTCTTGAATTTTTCTCTTGTTCTCTGCAATAGCCAAACTCAAACAGAAGACAAGGGCAGGAGTCTATTGATATAGGTCGGGTTCCCTAGTCAGAGAAGCATGGCTCTGGATGGGCAAATGGAAGCTCTCCAGCACAGCAATGTAGAGATTAGATGGAAGCAGCAGGAGTCTTGAGAGAGAATCAGCCTTCTCCCTGCTGTGTG
Source organism: Cacajao melanocephalus (assembly GCA_963573385.1). NCBI lineage: Eukaryota > Metazoa > Chordata > Mammalia > Primates > Pitheciidae > Cacajao > Cacajao melanocephalus. The sequence continues at coordinate 43,104 of CAUYLG010015370.1, forward strand.
ACCCAGACCTCCTGTGCGGCTCTGTTCCTTCATCTATCATCTAAGGGTGATGACATGAACCTGCCTTAGAGAGTTGTTTTCAGAAACGACCAATAAAAATGAAAATAAAACATTACACAGGCATGAAGTGCCATATGGATGCTTAACATTTGTGGTTATAGGTTTTAAATTCTGTAGGAGGAATGCCAAAAGGAGGGTGGAATGCACACTGGTCTGAGTGGCCCTGAGATTCCAGCTGGGACTGAGCCAGCTGTGGAGAAGAACAGGCTGGCAACCTTATGGTTATTTCTGCAGGGTGTGAAGATTTGTCCTTTCTATTATACGGACAATATATAATATGGCGATAAGATACCAGAACAACTGATTGATTCAGTGACAACAGCAATAAAACTATAATCGCAACAATTATTTACTTTACCTAATTTTAACATTTCTTTTTTTAACCAATTATATTGTTGTGATAGTGATGGTTGCCAAGCTAAAATAAAGATTTCTGATCTATAGACATCGAGATTCTGACCCTGCCTGTGAGGCATAGATCTAGGTAGTTCTATAACAAGTTCTGTAACAAGCTTCCCCAAGAGAATTTTATGACCAGATTGGTTTGGGGATAAGACCTGGATGTTTTACTGTGTCGGTTGATTCCTCTGCCGTAAAAGGGTATGATCTGGAGAGAAGAAGAAACCAGCAAGAAACAGCTTTACGCGTTAGTGAGGTGATTTGGCCTCCTATTGCAAACTACTGGCAGAATCAGTGATCTCAGACTACATGTTATTTGGAGGTACTAAAAGATTCCCGCTTGAAAATGCTCATCTCACTTCTGCTACAGACTAGACCTGAAAATTCCCACAAGACTTACTCTTTTGCATTAAACCATTAACACCTGTTGTTCAAATGTAATCATTATGTAGCCAATATGGCAGATCGGAAAGGGCACTGGACTGGTGGTCAGAAAACTGATTCTGGGATTCACTGTATTTCTCTCACTTTTGTTAACTTAAAAAGGATACAGAGGACTTGGAAAGAATCTTGTTCTACTTTCTTCTCTTGCCCTTCAAGGCCTCTGTTGTGATGTCTTTCCAGAACCCTAGGCTTTGCTACCCACTTTTAGAAAAATCATTGCAAAAAGCAAGCTCTAAATTCTACTCATGTTAAAAAGTCCTTTGATTCCATGTATGTATGTATGTGTGTGTGTGTGTGTATGTATATATATATATATATAAAACTATTAACAGCAATTATGTTTTGAGCCATCAACTCAAAGTAATTTCTCAGAAAATTCAATAATCTAAAAATATCTAGAGAAACTAGGCCATTTAATAGAGATATTTTGATGAAGCATAGGAATTAGGAAAGGAAGCACAGGTTTGAAGAGAAAGAACTGAGCAAGGAGCCAGATTGAAGAGACTGAGTCATCCTGAAAAGGGCAGAATATGAAGGCATGAGGCTTTTTGTCAGGAGGAGGAGTTCTAAGGTAAAATGGGGAAAAAAATAATACACTAATAATGGTACTACCAATTATATAATATTATGGACTTCTAAAACCTTCACATCCTTTTCCCTTTTATCTTCATAACAACTCCTCAGTACAGGTAAGGAAAGTTGAGTATCTTTAACCTCTACATCAGGATTTCTGTGTCAGTGCTACTGACAGTTGAGGCCAGATAATTCTTTGTTTAGAAGAGATGTACATTGCAGGATGTTTAGCAACATCCCTAGTTTATACCCACTGGATACCTGTAGCAACCTCTTCCCCTAATTGTGACAACCAAAAATGACTCCAGATGTTGCCAAATGCCCTAGTGGGGAAAAACACTCTCAAAGGAGAATCCTTGGTCTGCATAAAATAACTGACATTCAAGTAGCAGTAAGACTTGACCAAAATCACACTGCTGTTATTTTGTTTGTTTCAAAACCTGGGGTCTTAGCCTGAGCAGTATGGTTTTAATGGAATAGTTTTCTCTTTTTCATATTATTTAATGGTACACGTCATCATGGCAACAATCATATCAGCCAGACTTCCATGCTCCTTTCAGAAAATAAACTTTGAGATTTGTTTTTCTTGCTGTTCTTCAGTTCGAAGGAATATTTGCTGTAGAATTGAGCCCAGGTCTTTTGGGGTATGCTGGTCTTGAAAGTTGATACATTTACAAAAGACATTTTTTGGTCCATTATTAATTCATCTTAAAGAAGTACTAATTCATTAAGGCAAGATGTGGTCTCTCCTATATGTTTTCTCTTTACTATTTTCAGTTGAATCTTTAATAGATATTTAAAGAAATTAGCCATTAGTTTCTAAAACCTCCTCATGGTAATAAATTTCTAGACTCAGAAACAGATATCATGGTCTGTAATTCTGAAACTGATTGGATTGGTATTGGAAAAGGAATTTATTGCTTTGAAGAGTTAGAGGATCAATACACTTGGAATAATGTGTTGGTAACCATGCCAACACAACTTACACACAAAGCTAGAGGGCAAATTGGTTTTAACATAATTGACAGAAAGATAATTAAGTCAAGTTGTGACAAGATATAAGTCAAGATGATTCATTTGAAGCCCTCTGGTATTTCTTTGGCTGAAAAAAAAAATTAGGCTAGCATAATAAACACTACATCTAATAGATAATTCTCGAAACAGTGTTTCGCAGAGTATTTCCGTAAGAGGAAATGTTTGATGTTTCCTCTCTTACATTTGGGCTTATCCTATCCAATTTCTCCTCAAGAACTGCAAGAAATTCATTTATTTTATATTCAAGAGTTCAAAATGGGTAAATATGCAGGAAAGTCGTGGCAATCAGATTCAGACATGATAAAACTGTGATAATTGTTTAACTTTTTCTTTGGTGGGCCTTCCTCCTCAGTAGCTCTCTGCTTTCTGACTCTTCTTGCATTTAACATGACCTTTCATTAATATCAAGCACTCCTAGCAAAAATATCCAGAATGCCTTCTTCAATTGTACCCTGTAAGAGCAGTTTAAACTGAGGGACTCCTATCCCTGGGATTATATGGAGGCTCATTTTAGGGGTACCCTGGTATATACAGTATTAAGTGAATCAATTTCTAGTACTTCAGTTTCCATATGTGCCCTTTCCTAAGGTTGATTTGCCTGGGAGTTCTGCAATTGAGATGTTAAACAATTGTTATTTTCCACATTCCTCTTCCATATCACTCATTCAGAATTAACTATAGTCTACTGACTCATGCCTGTAATCCCAGCATTTTGGGAGGCCAAGGCAGGCGATCAGGAGATCGAGACCATTGTGGCCAACATGATGAAACCCTGTCTCTACTAAAAATACAAAAATTTGCTGGGCATGGTGTCACGTGCCTGGAATCCCACCTACTCAGGAGGCTGAGGCAGGATAATCACTTGAACCAGGGAAGTGGAAATTGCAGTGAGCAGAGATCATGCCATTGCACTCCAGCCTGGCAGCAGAGTGAGACTCACTCTCTCAAAAAAAAAAAAAAAAAAAACAACAACGCTAAATAAAGAGACAAAGTATTGGTTTCTGGAAACTCTCCTTTAATTTCCAGCATGTTTTGATAATTAACACTTTAAAATAATTGAATCACTCCGTTAAATGTATTTAATAGGATATAAATAGTATAGTAATTTAATACACATCGTCACACATTTTAAATCAATGCATGAACAATTTTACATTTTTGTATACCTCAAAATCATATTTTTCTTTGCTTCTTCCACAATAATTTATGCTAATGTATTTATATATGACAATTGTATTGAGCATCTCACATCATATTTCCTTGCAGTGACTATGTTATATACCCTCTGTCCCTTAGGCTGTATGATGTTATAAAAAATTCATCTGGATAGAGTTTTATTTTAATTACTGTTAATATATGATTATTGAAAACAACTAAATGCATTATATATTATACTTTTTAACACAAAAATAGAATAAGTGAGATGAATGTGTCTACAAAAACAGTCACACCCTCTAAAATATGTGAAAATATTTATTCGGAGCCAAATATGAATGACCATGGCCCATGACACAGCCCTCAGGATGTCCTGAGAACATGTACCCAAGGTGGTCGGGGTACAGCTTGGTTTTATACATTTTAGGGAGGCATGAGACATTAATCAAATACATTTAAGAAATACATTGATATGATCCAGAAAGGTGGGACAATTTGAAGCATGAGGATGGCTTCCAGGCTATAGGTAAATTTAAACATTTTCTGGTTGACAGTTGGTTCAGTTTGTCTAAAGACCTGGGATCAGTAGAAAGGAATGTCTGAGTTGTGATAAGAGGTTGTAAAGACCAAAGTTTTACTATACAGATGAAGCTTTTAGCTAGCAGGCTTCAGAGAGAATAGCCTGTAAAATGTTTCTTATCAGTTATGATAATACATGTAGGCAAAATGCTTCACATTTATTACTCAAAGCCATGTACAACTTCTTTCAAAGCCTACTCATTTTGTGGCCTTGTGGGATGAATACAACTCTTTTCTAATCGCAACTAAAATATTTATAAGTGAATTATAGCATACTTTTTTCTTACAACAGTACTTGAACCCAAACCTTTGAAATCTTTACACTTTTATAGAAGCGGGTAGGGTGTGGCATTTTGTTATGCATAAGTATCAATAATTCATTCTGTTGCTTATCCTTGAATTTTCTGCGAAGGATCAAACAACTTCAGAAAATGTGTCTACCCTAATTTGTATTATATTTAGGTGTGAATTTTTTAGTTTAAAATAATAAATTTGCTTTAGTTTTTAAGATATATGTCTATAGACTATATTCTTCAAATGAAGCAAGGTACAAAAACATTATCCAATTCTGTGTTTATCTGTTTCTTCAATTCTCAAGAGAAGTATACAAGAGTTTCTACTGCTAAAGAAAGATGGTGAAAGATTATGAATTGTTTTAGGGAATGTTTTGTGGAAACATATTTTGAATTTCAATTGTCCTAAATGTATCCCGGCAACATGGAAGAAATTGATTCAATCCAAATGTAATTGGTAGTTTCAAGTCACTTCTTAACTATAGCCAGAGCTTCATTGTAGAAATTTTGCACTGAAGTAAATGATATAACAAAGATTTCAGTAACTATTTCTTTTTTTATTTTCTCAAGATGTTTTTCCCTCTGTGTAGAAAAAAAATAGATGTCTTCAAAAATAAATTATTCTTCTACACTTTAATTGATGGCCCTGAACAACTAAAACTGTTGTTAGTTTGTCTTTAAATTCCATGTTTCTATGACTTCTCTAAACATTTACTCTTTGATATGCAGTCATGTGTCACAATGATGAGGATACATTCTTGAGAAATACATCATTAGGCAAGTTTGTCCTTGTGTGAACATCATAGAGTGTACTTACACAAACCTAAATGGTATAGCCTACTACACACCTAGGCCATATGGTATCGCCTATTGCTCCTAGGGTACAAACCTATACAGCACAGTACTCTGTTGAACACTACAGGCAATTGTAACACAATGGTACATATTTGTATATCTAAACATATTTGCACAGTAAAATTACTTACAATTTCTATTTAGACATAGAAATTACACAGTAAAATTACTATATAAAAGATGAAAAAATGGTACACCTGTATAATGCTGTTACTATGAATGTAACTTGCAGGACAGGAAGTTGCTGTGGGTGAGTCAGTGATTGAGTGGAGAGTAAATGTGATAGGCCTAGGACATTATTATACAATACTGCAGACTATAAATATTATATACTTAGGCTACATTAAATTTATTTTTAAAATATATTTTGCTTTGATAACAAATTATCTTTGGCTAAAAATAATTTTTTACTTTATAAACTTTTTAATTTTTCCTTTTATTTTGTAATAAAACTTAGTTTAATACACAAACACATTGTACAGTTGTGCAACAGATTTTACTTTCTTATATCTTGATTCTATAATTTTTTTCTCTTTTTAAATTAAAAAAATTTATTCTTAAACTTTTTTGTTAAAACTGAAGACAAAAACATACACATTAGCTTAGGCCTACACAGGATCAGAATCATCAATAACACTGTCTTCCACCTCCACATCTAGTCTCACCGGAAGATCTTCATGGGTAGTAACACCCATGTAGCTGTCATCTGCTATCACAACAATGCCTTCCTCTGGAACCTGCCTGAGGATGTTTTACAGTTATTTTTCTTTTTTTAATAAGTAGAAGACATGCACCTTAATGTAACAAAAAAAGCATAGTAGAATAAATACATCAACAGTGACAGTTGCTAATTATTTTTACGTGGAATTAGGTACTGTACACAGATTTATATACTATATTTTTATATAACTAGCAGTGCAGTAGATTTGTTAACACCAGCATCACCACAAACATGTGAGTAATGCATTTTGTGCTGCAGTGTTAGGACTGATATAACCTCACTCAGGCAACAGGAATTTTTCAGCTCCATTATAATCTTATGGGATCCCTGTTATAGATGTGGTTTGTCATTGACCAAAACATAGTTATGCAATGTATGACTGTGTATGAAATATGGAATGGAGGACTTATAAAAATAACCCAATAGACTCTGAGCTACTTGAAGAAAGGCAGCATCTAATAAATCTTTTTATTCCTAGTACTTCACATAGTATCAGTGTCGTAGCAGGCAATAAATAAAATTGTGTTCAGTTTTCTAAATCAACACATCTTCACTCAAAGGAGCAGTTTTAATATATCAAATACTTGTCTACCAATACATGAATTACCCAAATAATTGATGAAAACCATCAAAATGATTCATACAGTTGCTCCAGGGTCTGTTTAAAGTTTTACAATATAGGCCCGCCCCTAAGTTCAAGATTACTGCAAAGACAACTTACAGCTTCTTTTTAAAAAGCACTTTATGATGTATACACTTAAGCTGCTTACATATATGACATTTATCCAACCTGGCAAATAATTCACAGACAGGGGCAATAAAATATCAAGATTTTAATCCTTACCACTCTCCATGGTACCATTTAAAATGAGGCTGTGTTTCCCAGAAAGACTGAAGCAATTATGTATGTATAGATTGAGGCTCTACTTGTTTTAGTTCCTATTTCTTCATAGTAAAGAAAAACATTACCAACTCTCATCAAATCTAAACTTTGAGATGGTTGGGAGAGGAGAGGAAACATTGCAGAATGTTTGCATTCTACTCAAGAGAGAGATCCTGTCTGGAATGTTAGCCCCTTGTTTTTTTTTAAAGACCTCTGTCAAAACATACTTTCTTGAGTTCTGTCATATATTATATCATATAATGGTTTTGGTCCCAAGTTCAATCTGTAAACAGTGTGCTCACAGCTGGTGAATCTTATGTCTTGCTTCTGGCTTGCAGTGTTTCATTTTATTTAAGAATAATATCAGCTCAAAACTGTCACTGGGACACAGACTTGATAAACTTGGTACACTAAAGTTCGTAAACCTACAACCTGGACTTGATACCTAGCTGCACTGAGGTCTGAGTTCTGCTGTACCTCCCTTCCCACATTGTGCCCTTTTTCTTTCTCTCACGTGGCCATATGGGGGAGGGTTGGTTCCTACAACTTAGTATTAGTCAATAAAACTACATAATCTAAGCATGATTTGTTTTCTCCTGATTTAAAAAACAACACACTGCCTCTCTGCCTGCTTACCTTGCAAACAATAAGCGCAACCACAGCAAAAACTCCTGCATAAAGTTCTAAAGAGAACTTTAGAACTTTATGTTAGGGATCCTGTTAGGATCTCTGTTCTGTTAGGGATCCTGGATGAGAGGTCTGAAGAACAAGAGTCTCAGTTCTCAAGAGCTGGGATCCAGAAAGAGCTCAGAAACCATTTTCAGGATCCACAACTAGTGTCTTCAAAAGAATGGCATTGTGAGTTAGTTCTAAAATGATACCTAAAGCGAGGCCCAGAAGTTGATAAGAAGCTCTCTTCAGAGTTATCATAAGAAAACAATGCTGGTGTCATCAGGAAAGATTTTGCTGAAAAATCTGACTTTTAAATTTTCAGAGACATCTACATCTTTCAGCCTCATACATCCTAAACTGCCGAGAGATGAGCTTGGTCTAATGCCAGCACATTGGCAGAGGCTGGCTGAGCACCAGATTTCTAAGCTTTTGCAGATTCTATTCAAACTGGAAAAAATAAATATAATTTAACAAATGCCCACAAGTGCATGGAGTTTCACCCCTGCTTTAGAGACAGTAAAGAAGTTCAGGCTGGGCGTGGTGGCTCACGCTGTAATCCCAGCTACTCAGAAGGCTGAGGCAGGAGAATTGCTTGAACCCAGGTGGCAGAGGTTGCAGTGAGCTGAGATTGCGCCACTGCACTCCAGCCTGGGTGATAGAATGAGACTCCTCAAAAAAAAAAAAAAAAAAAAAAAAGAAGTTCTAAGTGTCCCGACCTCCCAGAGTTTCTTCTTCAGATGCAAAGAATGGACATACACACATGAAATACTAGCAGACGTAAACGTACACATAAACAAGATAAAGAAGTAGAGTATGTAATTCTAGATGAATGGAACGAATTCTAAGAGCAGGTATTTCAGAGAAAGAGAAGTAACAAAGGCACCAGGGTTATGGGATGGGTCATGGGTCTTGAGCAAATCTTAAAACAGAGTTTGTAAGCAAAATAAAGAAAAGAGAACTTTCTGGTTAGGAAAAAAGAGGCATGAAGTTGGCACGTTTGGGGTTCAGTAAAGAAACAAGACTAGCTTTAGCAGAGCATACTTGAAAAGGTTTTTATTGTTTTGTAAATTTCATAAGTTTCCCTGAGGGGGACACAGCAGGTGTTTGAAGGAATTTCATATTCTTCCATTCTCATTACACATGCATATTCTAAATAGGGATTTTTGTAACAAAAGTGAATGTTAAAAAGGGTCAGGATAGCTCAATGGTTAAAGTACAAGGAGCTATAAAACCACACTGCCTAAAATTAAATCCTGCCCATATTTTGCATTTAACTACCTGTATAATCTTGAACAAATTACTTAATTTTTCTGTATTTCAGTTAGTTTTATTAGATGATGTAATATAACTCATCTGATAGGGGTGTTAGTAATATCTGCAAAGCATTTCGATAGAATTGTCAGTAATAATTATCATCACGATCACCACCACCACCAACAAAATACAACAATAAATTTTAGCAATTATTATTATGAAGCTGTTACTAAAATTATGTTAAAAGAGAATTGACTCCTCTGAAAAACTAATAAACCCTTTGATATGAAAGCTGAGATCCTGAGATCTAGCTGTGAATAGGGCCAAATCCTAAAACTGGTTAAGCTGCTGTACATTAAAAAAAAATGTTTTGTCATTGTTGTTGTTTGCTGCTACAAGGGAAGGAGGCAGAATATGTGATGCTAATGACTTAGGAGTTGAAGGTGAAGCAGGCTTTTTCTAGGCGTCTCTGCTGGGCTCCTAGCAGGGCGTGCCCGTCTACCCAGCGGTCCGGTCTGCGCATTGGCCTGTGGTTCCCTGGCTGCTTCTACTGCACGCTCAGCACCTTATGGGAGGGAGTGAGCCAGCGAACATGGTGTCCTGCTGTCGGCTCCCAGCGCTGGCGCAGGAGTAGTAGGCTCCCTACAGAGCAGGGGCCAACCAAGACATGTTGCCTCGAGGGGAACGTGGCAGCACCCAGGCAGGGGTGCCCGTGACCCCAAAGCCCCATAAGAGGTGTTATAGTGTGCTAATTAGCTCTTTTAGTTCCCCCATCTGCAGCCCTACGAAAACTGGCGCACGTTAACAGCTCAGTCAGCCCCTTGCCCCACTCTGGCTTGTGGCTCGGGACTGGCTGGGCCCTGCCCCTGTTTCCATTGCGTGAGGCGGCTGCCCTCCAGGATCCAGGGCAGAGGGCCAATGATACAGCCTTTCTGGGTGCTTGCACTTGGTGAGTCCCAAGCTTTTGTCATGTATCGAGAAAGAATGAGGTCACGCTCACAAATTGAAGGGTGATGAGGATAGGGAATTTTACTGAGCGATGAAAGGGCTCCAAGAAGAGAAGGGAGGGGGTCAGGTAGTCTCTCAGTGTGGCTGAGTCTGTTTTGTTTTTAAATAGCACAGGATGGGGGAAGGGCAGGCTGTAGGTAGTATTGGAAGAGGTAACGTTCGATTGGTTAAGAGGCATTATTCAGAAAGAATCAGTCAAAAAAGGATGAGCAAACAGGAACAGAAGTTTTCACTCTGAGTGGCAGGTTTCATCCAGAACCAGCAGTCCAGGCTGTTTTGGGTTTCACCAGAGACTGCCCCTATCTGCCTACGCATTTCTCTGCCCCTTAACAATATCAAAGGGTTCTAAGAAAATTTCCCAGTGTGATTCAAGAAGAGGCCAAACAAAACAGTACAGATTATCAGACATCCGGAAACTATTATTTACATCTTCAGGACAGCTCCTCTGATTTCTTCAATACATTAATGGCAGTTTTTTAAAGGACAAGATTGTCTGAGCTAGAGTAAAATAGATTTGAGAATAATAGAATCCGTAGTATAATAACAGAAGACTAAATTATAGTCTCTCCACAAAATTTTAATTAAACCATACCTATGACTACATGGTAGCTAGGAGATGGAGAATAATGAAAAATTCAGGTGTAAGAAGGAAAATAAATGTCCTAAACCAGCAAAGTCATCTCTATGGCCCACGTAGTTTAAAAAAAAAAAAAAGTAAAAAAAAAAAGGCAGCAGTTGCTTTGAAGAGAGGAGGGTGCTTGTAATGTTCTACTGGTAGAGGAACACAGATAACAGCAATCAGAGTTTACTCCTAGGAAGGAAGGGCCCTCACCTGAGTCAGAAAATGTTGAGAAAAATTCTGAGACCTGGTGGACAGTGTACTGACTCCTGGAGAGTCAATAGAATGGGACTCAAATTGTTGAACAGATTGAACAGTTCTTAAAAACAATACTTATGGGGAAAATGGAGGCATCTTGGAAAAAGGAGGGACCTCCTGAATAAAGGTGGTGGTAATGGAAAAGAAGAAATGGAAGGTAGAATCCACAATAAAATAAGTTACTATCTAAGAATCAGAAAAAAGCAGATGGAAATAAATTAATGAAAGAGATGCCATTTGTTAACGAAATTGTGCCTTAGCACAGCAACAAAAGAGGGTGCTATTAAACTAAGAAACTAAGTCACTCCTACCTCTCCCTTTAGAATGGCTGCAATTCCAATAAAAACTAATTGTGAATTTAAATAAAGAGAATTTGATATCTATACAGAATTGATGTAAGAGGAAGACAAGGTGAAACTTGAAATTTTCACCAGGCATAAATACAAGTAACAACTGCAACCAAAAAACATTGTGAAAAGGAAAAAAACTAAACTCAACAATATAAATTAAATATAGTTAGATAAATCATAATGGAAATGGAAAAAAATCCAGGAAGATGTAAACAGGAAGATAATAAAAATCAAGAAAAACATGAAGAAAAATATTATAATAGAATACATTAATTTATTAATTGAATGATCAGAATATAATCAAATTATTACAATAAGTGGTATAGAAAATAGCAATGAAAAGAGTCTACAAATAACATAAAAGAAATGATAGTTGGGATTAAATTTAAAGAGATCAATCTAGGACACAGGCAAAGAAGATTCAATATATGTATTATTGGAGTTACTGAGAAATGAAACAGCAATGACCTAAAACTAAAGTTTAAAAGGATAGTGAGAGAAAAAGTTTCTTACTACAATTAAAAAAAATATGATTGAATATATATGTAGGTATAAGTTGCTGGTCAACTTTGAAAGATAGTAAAATCAAAAGTAAAAAGTAAAATAAATTTAAGGAAAGCTTAAAAATAAAGCGAAAAAATTATTTTTTCTGAATATCTAAGTGAAAAACAAATAAAAACTAAAAACAAGTAATAATCAATTTGGCATATGACTTCTCAAGAGAAACAAAGTAAATATCTTAATATTTTGAATCCAGGAAAGAAAACACAAGCCAAGAATTCTCTATCCAGGCAAAAAAAAAAAAAAAAAAAACAAAAAAAACTTATAGCATCATGGCTATAGAAAAATAAGTTTAAAATTGTCAAGAATATTATAATCACAAATGCTTTCCAAAGAGTCAGTGGTAGAATAGGGTTGATTCAACCAAATAATTTTTGGGGAAATTGACAGAATAACTGTGAGGTATTGAATATGTTGTACTGTAAATCTAATCCTAAAGCAAAAGTTGTTCAAAGGCTTAAGGAAATTTTGTGTACTTTTACAGAAAGTAAATAGTGCAACTAAAAAATGGGAGAAGGAATAAGGAAGAAAAAGAAAATTATAAGAAACGAATTGATTGCTGCATAGGTAATGCAGGAGAAATCATGAATACACTCTTACTACCAATGAGTAAGAGTTTTTTGCACAGTTTTCCTATGTTGTCAAAGGTATATTTTTTAATCTAATTTTTTTTAATCGTGTGGCTAAAAATCTTTTAATATGTTTAAGGGCTTTTGTCTTTTTTTCCCCATGAAATATACTTATCCCCCACCTCTTTTTTTTCTCCTTCAGCACATTCTGTTCTCTTTTGGAGGGAGGTACTTTTGTTTTCCAGCTTTTAAGAACTCTACTTTATATATTACAGGCTAACACTATAACTGTAATATTATGCTACAATTGTTATCCTCAGCTTTTTCGTCTTTTGATTTTGCTTAAAGTTTGGAGGCCTGAAGATACACCACCACAAACATGCATTGGCATATATCACATGCATTCTTTATAGCAACAGACTGGAAACAAACCCAATGTTAATCAGTAGAAAATTGGTTGAGTAAAATATGAATTATTTGCAAAGCAGTGTTCCTAAAGTCATAAAAAATAATGAGCCCTATGAACTATTTTTGAATTATCTCTAGAACATATTTTTAAGGAGCAAAAAGCCAGTTTCAGTACAATGCAAATAGATAAATAGGGAGAAGAAAAACAAGCAATAGTTTATACATTTGAAAGTTAAATGGAATGAGAAAGAAGAAACAAACCAGGTAACTGAAAATAAACTAAAGCAGCAAAACTGTATGTAGATTTTATAGCAATCACACAGAGAAAAAAACATTTCAAGTTAGCTTTAGCTCTGATTGTACTTTCTTAGATATATTCCAAGGGGAAAAAAATGAACTGCAAGGAAATCTTAAACACCCAGTAATTTCATTGTTATTGTATTAGTTTAGTGATTTTAAAACTGTTTTATGGATATTCTAGGATAGAAAACTAAAAATGTTAATGTTATAAGGAAACAAAATTTTGGGAGCAAAATATTTGCATAAAAAGAGAATGAAAATTAATTTTCAAATGAATTTGTCCACATTCGTATGGCCTAAGATGTAGTGACTCCCCAGCAGCAACAAGTATATCTAGTTTCCCCACCAAGAAATCTGGTTCTCCAAGAAACCAGGGCTTGCAGGAGAAATCAGTAACATCTGAAAATGTAAAAGAAATGTGAGGTTTAATTTTAATGTAGAATAGATATTAAATGAAATTAGAAGAAAAGTAGTTTTCTTAGATGATAATGAAATTACGGGTTAGTTAAAAAATTTAAGGAGATGCTTGTCACATACTTAGGAATAAACTATCATAACATCTAAAATTTATGTTCAAATAATTCATTTAAAAATACATGACACATTATAACATAGCAAAATATATACAGAAGTTGAGTCTAAGTGATAGATATACTGGTGATCACTGTACTATTCTTTTAACTTTTCCAAATGTCTAAACTTTACAATGAAAAGCTAGAATGACTTCAGGGACATGGCCAGTTGAGATATGTAATAGTAAAATTAATATTGGATAAAACATTTGTCTATTCATTTGTCATTTGGGGACATGTGAGAAATGAGAACAGTCAGTTTAAAATTTTGTTGTATTAAGAATAAAGTTTATACTCTCTTGTAATCCCAGAGGATCACAGTAATTCAAGACCCACAGTTTGGTAGAGTTAGTTTTAGCCATCCAGATGTGATACCTGGTTAAAGAGAATACGTCCATAGTGGTCTCTTCACATCAGGTGGCTGACTTTAATCAGTCTTAGCTGTGGTGTTTCATCCAACGTGGCTGGCTGAAGGATGTCAGATATGGACATCCTGTGAGCATTGAAAGAGAATAGTAAAGAAAAAAAAATCCTTTAGGTAGTACTAAAGGGGCTATAGTAGGTGAGTGTGCACTTTTGCGATGCCCTAGGATGAGAACCAGATCATCATTTGATATTTCAGGAAATATTTATCTAGCATTGGGTGAAATCTATTTTCAGTTACTAAGGAGCTAATGTTAATTGGGGAAAAAAGGCTAATATCCACAAAGCACTTGAAAAAGTATAAAATCACGTGTATTATATGCATGTGTTATAGAAAATAAGTGGAGCTATAATCCATGCTGTCTTGCATTGTCTTTTTTCTTCCTGTTTTGACGATATTAAAGACAACCTTATTGTACTATTTCCATATTATTTTAATCTCTACCATTAGCTTTGAAGTGTCATAAAATTTTATAAATATTATTTTTAAATCCACAGTAGATAAGAAATACTCGTTGAAGTCAGGAACAGTGATGGTGCTTGCCTGTAGTCTCATCCTTTTGGGAGTCTGAGGCAGGAAGATCAATTGAGGCCAGGAGTTCAGGGCTGCAGTGCACTATGATTGCTCCTGTGAGTAGCCACCTCACTTCAGCCTGAGCAATATAGCAAGGCCATGTCTCTTAAAGGAAATAAAAAAGAAAAAAAGAAATATTCATTCCTAGGTGGCACAAGATGGTAACAAATCAGGCAGTGCTATATGAAAGATACTGAAAGTTATTTGGTATAATGTGTACTTCCTCCAAGCCCAAATAATCTGATTTAATTTTCATGAATTTTATATACTTAGGAGAAAATTGTAAATCATACAGACTCAACCAGTTTACAGTATTCTTTAATATACAGAGTAGAAGGCAGTGAAATAATTTTTATTTCTATTTTAACTGGGGCACAGAGTTTAAGTGATTTGTCCAAATCCCCTCTCTAGTAAAGGGGGAGGCTAAATGGCCTGCAAGTTTGCCCTCTTTCTTCTTTCCCATCATGCGTTTTTGAGCTACTGAAAGTCATCAAACTAATTTGTACTTGTAGACCTAGGCTAGGGTGCAACTTGACTAGTGAAGACATGGAGAACTGACACTTCACAATCATGAATTCTTTTTGCCTGATGTGCTTTGCAGGATGAGACCTGGTCAAGTGTGTTTTTCAGGCTCTAAATAGCTGTCGGGTCATGATAACCGATTTCTGGCTTCTTTTATTTTAATGATAGTTTGTGATTCACATTCTTTTCAATTCACAGAAGAGTGGTGGTTTTTTGTTGACTTCACATGAATATAAAACATCTTAATGAGTTTTCGCACTTGGAGGACATTTCCGCCTTGGTTGCTTCTGAACCTCCATGGAATCCTCTGCCACAGTCAAGCTTTCTAGCAGCATTGCTCTTTTTAAGGCACTGTTAAAGGAGCCTGGGGGCTCTTGAACTTTTGATACTGATGGCTTAGTGAGACACTCTTTTAACTTAATAGGTTCTTTCCACATTTGCTAGGCTGTATTTATTTTTTAATACCAGCAGCGTGGGACATCTGGAGGGGGTTCTTGTGTATAATTCAGTAGGCAGATTCTTTTCCTGCCTGTTGTTTTAGTCATTTGGCTTTGTTTTTCATTTCAATTTACAGCTATTTGTGCATAAAACACTTGATCTGTTTAGCTAATGTGTTAGAGTGGAAGCTAAATGACTGCTTTCAATCTTTTCTTTCTGTAATAGTGATTTTCCAAATGAAGAATTCTACAATGAAGAAGGCAGAAGTTTATCTTTGTATCTGCTACATTTAAAAGGGTTGAACACATTCACCTCATTCAGATACCTATCTGTGACTCACCTCTAATGTGTATGTGTCCGCGTATTCCTGTATTGTCTCATTTGTATTCATAAGCTATTTGATTCATTTATGGTTTTCAGCTTTCAAACAAGAGCTGCTCAATCAAATAGAATTTCTTTTTAAAAACTGAACAAAGTTTAAAAATCATTCACTCTGCTGGGCATGGTGGCTCATGCCTGTAAACCCAGCACTTTGGGAGGTGGGCAGATCACAAGGTCAGGAGATTGAGACCATCCTGGCCAACATGGTGAAACCCGTTTCTACTAAAAATACAAAAATTTACTGGGCTTGGTGGCATGTGCCTGTAATATACTTGGAAGGCTGAGGCAGGAGAATTGCTTGAACCAGGGAGTCAGAGGATGCAGTGAGCCAAGATCATGCCACTGCACTCCAGCCTGGCAACAGAGCAAGACTCCATCTCAACAACAACAGCAAAAAATAATTTACTCTGTAAGTAAATATGAAATTAATTTTCACTTGTTTTTAGCAAAAGATACATTTTTTTCTCTGTTGTTCTACCAAGAGTAGAAAGAATAGAGTATGCCCTGTATTCTCATAAGGGAAGTAGTTGACAAGGACTACATGTTTGTGTGTGAAAGGAGAGGCAGTATTTTAATAACAGATTTTTAAAAAAAAATCACAGAGTATAGCTGGGCACAGTGGCTTATGCGTGTAATCCCAGCACTTTGGGAGACTGAGGTGGGTTGATCACCTGAGGTCACAAGTTCAAGACCAGGCTGGCCACCATGGTGAAACCCCGTCTCTACTAAAAATAAAAAAAAATTAGCCAGGCATGGTGATGCACGCCTATAATCCCAGCTACTCAGGATGCTGAGGCAGGAGAACTGCTTTAACCCAGGAGGCAAAGGTTGCAGTGAGCTGAGATTGCGCCTTTACACTCCAGCCTGGGTGACAAGAGTGATCTCCAGCTCAAAAAACAAAAAACAAACAAACAAAAAAACACAGTATATACTCACAGAGTGAAATGGGAAGGACAAGAAGGATGAAATAGAGGAAGAATGCGACAGAGGAACTGTTTTAAAATACAGCATATTCATAGAAACTTGGAGGTGTACTAAGGCCAATAGTGCAGGAAATGACTACCATCAAAGATAATTTGTTGCTCACAGTTTCCAAGAGGTGGGGCAGGCACATGCCAGACTGCCTGGGGAAGCCCTGTGGTTGGTTAGGAGGTGGAGGAAGAGGAAGAAACCACAGGTAAGAGTCTTTGTGGTGGTTTCTGTGGGAAGGAATGGCTGAAGCAGGATAAACAGGCTGAGGGTTGGCTAGTTTGAGTCATTTCAGTGGGCTCTAGGTCATAGAGGCTGTCCCTGGTCATCTAGTCTCTGGTCCTGGGGTGATTTGGGCAGGTGGATATTGGCCCAGAGATGAAAAGCCTGATAAAGCAATGTTGGGGTATGGGTTCTAGACTGATGGGTCTGTATTTGAAAAGAATGCTTGTAGGTGAGTTGTTTATTGTCTCTAGGAATTGTCTTTTCTTGGGGGTGTCATTCCTTGTAAGGACAGCAAGTCCTTAGATGTTCAAGCATTATAGTATAGAAAATAAAAGATATGGCTAATACAGGGAGGAAGGAAAAGAGAGCTAGCGGTAAGTTAAGAAGGAAGAAACACAAAATGCCCTCCAACCTCTAATGATGTTTTAAAGATGTTATATAGTGCAAGTAAGACACCAAGGTTTTCCTTGGCATATCCAAGAAGTTTTAAGCACTCTATCTTCTTGGCCCCCACAAGCATTTTTGAAGTTCTACTGTAATATAACAATGCTTATCATGGTGCCTTAGATTTTAATTATTTTGTGGATATCTGTTTTCTCCACTGGACAAGCAGCCCTGGAAGTTTGTACTTTATCATCTCCTCTGTGTAGCAGTGTCTAGCACATTCCACATTCTTATAAATGATTGAAGAAGGAGCAGAAATGAAGACAAGAAAAATATAAAGTAAAAAAAGGATGTGCTCAGTTTCCAAAGACTGCTAGTGTAAGAATGGGATTTGAGAGGAAACTTCTAGGAAAATATCAAATGACGCAATTATTTTATAGAGAGGAGGCTAGGAATATAAGTACTGCCCAGCAAAGTATGTAATTTAAATCACTAATGCCATCCATCTTGAATGATACCTGGATCACTAACCTCTTGTTTTGATTGATCCATAGATTAATACCTACCTGGAATTGTTAGGGAGTGCAAGAATGGAAAATGAAGATGAAAAAAAGAGTTATCAAGAGTGCAAGAGTTCATAATCATGAATAATATATAGTAATGATGATGTTTGGGCATGAAAAATGAGGATGAAAAGCATTATTAAAAGTTCAGTTGTTATACTATAAAATCAAAAAGGAGTTATACAAATGGGAGTATCAAATGAATTAATATAGGTGTCTGTTTTTCCCAGTTAAGAAGGTAAGCTGGTGTGCAGTGATTCACTGAGCTAAAGAGAGACTTTATCAGCAGAGTGATCATGAAGGCTGACTTAATGTGGCCATATCTGCTACCATCAGAGTGTGACTGCAGTTTCAAAGGAAGATACATACGAAGGGAAAACACTAAATCTGAAATTGAGTGCTTTTAAAAGAGGTGGTCGCCCATTGTGAGAATCTAAATATACGAGTTGACAGAGTAGGAGTTGTCAAATTTAGCCACTCACATCCATTGAGTTCTCATTATTTCATATTTCCTAAGATACCCAAAGACCTTTGCAGGTGCCTTCATGGGGTCAGGAATAATTATTAGAACAATTAAATGGACCGTATACCAAGGATTATATGAAGTCAATAAAAAGCTATTTGTGAAAACAGAAAATATAACATATTCTTTCCCAGCCAGGTTTTGATTTACTGGTTATTTTAGCTTCTGGTCTCTGTGGTATAAAATCAATAACTGATCATCTAAAACAGTGGTGGCAAATAGGTTTAAACTTTCTTGTTATCTCTAAAGTATTAGTAGAAGCTACCTGGAGTCTTGCATTAACTGATATTCTGAGGCTGCATCTCAGCTGAGCTATAAAGTGCTCTGAGCTGAATTAGCAGTGTCCACCTTGGACATCGTGGTTAGGAACAGAGCCATTTGTGACAAGTATTCATCATTCCATTTCCAAATACTCCTATCTACTTCTTTGGTGGTTTAATAATAATATTTTCAGGCAAAAGAACATACTAAATAATTTCTCATGTAATTCTATGAGGGTTATATCTCCATTTGGTAATAATAAAATAAAGTATATTACATTTGCCTAGAAATCTTCATATATTTTTAAATGATAGATTAAATGATCCATGAATCGCATAAAAAGTACTGTGAAATCACTATCCCCACTTGAGACCTGAAAGTCCACTTGGACAACTATACAACCTGTGTAATCACAATTGTATACCCATTTCCCTCAACCTTCAGCCTCACTTACACGAAAATACTCAAATCAGTTTTATGCTAGTCTAAATTAGCCACTA
Organism: Cacajao melanocephalus; assembly: GCA_963573385.1. Lineage (NCBI taxonomy): Eukaryota > Metazoa > Chordata > Mammalia > Primates > Pitheciidae > Cacajao > Cacajao melanocephalus. Next base: position 62,435 of record CAUYLG010015370.1, read on the forward strand.
AAAAAGGCAAAGCCTGTTTTCAGCAAGATCTAAGTATCCTTTCCTGTCTAGAATGAGATTTCAAAATCCATTTTGGTCCTTTTCTAAATCTCTCATTTTCATTCATTCCCATTTCCCTAGTTTTAACCTTGGAGGCATTGAGTAAAGTATGAATCCCTACAGTAGAACAAAATAAACAAATAAGCAAATAAATAAACATATAGCTTAAACCAATCTAATTCTACTTAATATCAGGTTTCTCCATAGTTACAGATGGCTGATTGGCAGTAGACCATTGACCCGAAATTATACTTGATTTGGTTTTCATCATTATCTTTATGTGGGCAGTAGAGACTAGTTTACATTAAGCGTACCTCTCCAAAGTAGAATATTTGAGTAGAATATATTTATAATTCTATGTGTTTTTATTCTTTTATTATTGCTTACGTATTTGCTCATTTTGATTTTCTATCAAATTGCCTGTCTATCCCCTAGTCTTCATTAACTAATTAAAACTTCAAGTAGAGGGAGAGATCCAAGATGGCCGATTAACAACAGCTCAGGATTGTAGCTCCCAGTGAAAGCACAGAGAGCGAGTGGACGCCGCAATTTCAGACGAATTTCTGTGGCCCACAAACTGGGAGATTCCTGGCGGGGGAGCCACACAGGTCGCCAGTGCGACTCTTTTGGCCGGCGCAGCTGTTTTGCCGGGACCCCGGCGCGGCGCGGCGCAGCGCTTCTCAGTGCGGAGTATACGCGACTGGGTGCCCATCCGCACAAGGAGAATAGCAATTGGAATTGCTGAGGACTGAGAGTTTCACAGTAAGCACAGCTGAACCCGGAAGGCCTAGCTCTGTGGGGAAGGGGCGTCTGCCGAAGGAAAACTAAGAAACAGAAAAAACTTCATCACCAACAAGCCGGACGTCCACTCAGACCCAATCTGAAAGTCGGCAATTACAAAGACGACAGGTGGATAAATCCACAAAAATGGGAAGAAACCCGTGCAAAAAGACTGAGAACATCCGAAATCAGAATGCCTCTCCTCCTACAGGGGATCACAGCTCCTCATCAGTGAGAGAACAAGGCATGACGGAGAATGAGTGTGACGAACTGACAGAATCAGGCTTCAGAAGGTGGATAATAAGAAAC
>CAUYLG010015372.1:0-56967 GCA_963573385.1 Cacajao melanocephalus
CTAGGTTGAAAGTTCTTTTCTTTAAAGATGTTGAAAATTGACCCCCACTCTCTTCTGGCTTGTACGGTTTCTGCAGAGAGATCCGCTGTAAGTCTGATGGGCTTTCCTTTATGGGTAACCCAACCTTTCTCTCTGGCTGCACTTAGCATTTTTTCCTTCATTTCAACCCTGGTGAATCTGACGATAATGTGCCTTGGGGTTGCTCCTCTTGAGGAATATCTTTGTGGTGTTCTCTGTGTTTCCTGGACTTGAATGTTGGCCTGCCTTGCTAGGTTGGGGAAGTTCTCCTGGATAATATTGTGAAGAGTGTTTTCCAGTTTGGATTCATTCTCTCCATCACATTCAGGTACACCTGTCAAATGTAGATTAGGTCTTTTCACATAATCCCATATTTCTTGGAGGCTTTGTTCATTTCTTTTCACTCTTTTCTCTCTAGTCTTGCCTTCTCGTTTTATTTCTTTGAGTTGATCTTCAATCTCTGATATCCTTTCTTCTGCTTGGTCGATTGGTTATTGAAACTTGTGTATGCTTCGTGAAGTTCTCGTGCTGTGTTTTTCAGCTCCATCAAGTCGTTTATATTCTTCTCTAAGCTGTTTATTCTAGTTAGCATCTCATCCAACCTTTTTTCTAGGTTCTTAGTTTCTTTACATTGGGTTAGCACATGTTCTTTTAGCTCTGAGAAGTTTGTTATTACCCACCTTCTGAAGCCTGTTTCTGTCAATTCATCGGATTCATTTTCCATCCATCTTTGATCCCTAGCTGGTGAGGTGTTATGATCCCTTGGAGGAGGAGAGGTGTTCTGGTTTTTGGTGTTTTCATCCTTTTTGCTCTGGTTTCTTCCCATCTGAGTGGCTTTATCTACCTGTGGTCTTTGTAGTTGATGACTTTCAGTTGGGGTCTCTGAGTGGATGTCCTTTGTGTTGATATTGAAACTTTTTCTTTCTGCTTCTTAGTTTTCCTTCTAACAGGCCCCTCTGCTGCAAGACTGCTGAAGGTCTATTCCAGACCTTGATTCACCTGGGGATCACCCACGGGGGCTGCAGAACAGCAAGGGTTTCCGCTGGTTTCTTCCTCTGCTGTCCTCATCCCAGAAGGGTGGCTGGCAGATGTCGTCCTGAGCTCTCCTTTATGAGGTTTCTCTTTCAGTATATGGGGATTGGGGAGTTGCTTAAGAAGACAGTCTGTCCCTGACAGAAGCTCAAGTGCTGTGCTGGGAGCTCCATTGTTCAGTGGTTCCTTTAAGTCTACTGCAGCTGAACTCATAACTGCCTCTTTTCCCAGGTGCTCTGTCCTAGGAAGGTTGGCTTTATTTATAAGTTCCTCTCATGCGTCTGCCTTTTTTCATAGATGCCGTGACCCACATGGAGTAGTCTAGTCACAGCCTGCCAGCAGAGGTGTTGCTGAGCTGCCGCAGGCTCTGCCCAGCTGCTGTGTGAACTGCCTCGGTAGTGGCGGACTGCCTCAGTAGTGGGGGACGCCCTTCCGTCCATTGAGCTGGACCATCCTGGGTCCAGCTGCACTTACTGCGAAACTCTCAATCCAGAGCATTTCAGATTGCTTGTTTTGTAGGAGTAGTATCCACCGAGCCAGGTCACCTGGCCTGTCTCAACTCCCTCCCTTTCAGTTGAATGGGTGGCTCTTTCTCCCAGGGATTCCCAGTGCCAGTCGAAACAGCCACCCAGACTTGTGTGAGTTTCTGTGTGCTGACCTGGCACCGGCTGAAACCGCTGCGCTCAAAACTCGTGGCGCTTTTCGGCTCGGGAATCTCCTGGTCTGTGGGCAGTGAAAACTTGTTTGGAAATGTGGTGAGCACTCACCCTGTGCGCTGTTCTCGCTGGGAACTGCACTCCGGAGCTGTTCCTATTTGTCCGTCTTGGATCCTCCCCCAGAATATTACCTTTTTTTTTTTTTTTTTTTGAGACAGAGTCTCCATCCGTAGCCAGGTACCAGGCTGGAGTGCAGTGGCACGATCTTGGCTCCGCCTCCCGGGTTCAATTCTCCTGCCTCAGCCTCCCGAGTAGTTGGGACTACAGGTGTGCGCTACCGTGCCCAGCTAATTTTTGTATTTTCTTTTTAGTAGAGACGGGGTTTCACCATGTTGGCCAGGATGGTCTCGATCTCTTGACCTCGTGATCTGCCCGCCTCGGCCCCTCAAAGTGCAGGGATTACAGGCGTGAGCCACCGCGCCTGGCCCAGAATATTTCTTTTCAAACATATTGGTTCACTTTCCTTCGGTGTATTCAGAGCCTCTGAAACAAAAGAGAACAATGACCTAGATTAAAAAGGCAGGCTGGACATGGTGGCTCATGCCTGTAATCCCAGCACTTTCAGAGGCCGAGGCGGGCAGACCGCTTGACCTCAGGAATTGGAGACAGCTTGGGCAACGTGATAAAACATCATCTCTACAAAAACTTTTAGATGTTAGCCAGGCATGGAGATGCACGCCTGGCTAAGTAGAATGCAAACTTTTACTGGAAACCAGCCTGGGCAACACTGGCAAAACTCCATTGCTACAATAACAACAACAAATTAGCCAGGCATGCTGGTGTGTGCCTGTAGTCCTAGCTACTGTTTCAAATGCCTTTCTAAACATTCTGTCTTATTGTTTGGCAGGTTAGAAGCAGCTTACTGGGGGTTAGACTTGCCCTCTCCCACTTGTGTCTCAGTGAATCTTAGAGAATGTCCTTTTTCTCAAAGCATATCAAAGGAAAGGATAAAGCCCTTGATACTACTGTGAAATGTAATTTGCACCACTTTATATGTTAGTAGAATGCAACAATGTGAAGTTCAACTAATTGAGCCTTCTATGAGGAATGCTATCAATGAGATTTCAGGCCCTCACTTACACACACGTGTTTTCAGTTGCTAGTGATTTATGTTGTTGATCCTTTCAATTTGTCAACCGGGTGAGAATGGACTCTCAGTCTTCAGGATTCTAATACCAATCACATGGCTAAAATTAAAACTCCTGAGTTTGTGCTAAATGCCTTTAATCTCTATGACTCTGGAAAATAAAAGGGATCTGAGAGCATTAAGAGAAAGGTACAGAGACCTCCTTACTGATTAGATTGTCCCCATCTAATCATTTCTGGTTCTTGCTTCCAGAAATTAGAGTAGCCTGATCACTTATTTATCCTTCCTCTAATTCTGCCACTTGGATGGAGATCTAAGTCACTCTTAATTTGTCTTATTTTAGCAATATATATAATCTAGCTAATTTGCTCCTGAAGAATTAAGTTCCAAGTCAAACATTTCCCTTTAAGCCTAGATCTTGTTATGTCCAAACAGCCCGGAAAGTTTGGGGAGGGAAAGGAATTCTATCAAATTACTGGATGATTCATCTCAGAGAGCACAATATCTAAGCAGGTGGAAACACTGCATGAATCAGAAGCACTAATCTGTGTGCTAATGGACCATTTATTTGCATTTTATTTTCCTTGGGGGGAAAAAGTCACATGTCAGTCTTTCTATTTTTGAGTGCAATGTGCATATCTATTGATATTTAAAGAAAAGAACTACACACATACAGGTATTCACATCTCTAAGCTGCATAATTGGTTTCTGTTTTGAAATAGAAAGGTATCAGCTAAATGACTCACACAAGGTATTTCCAAACACACATTTGATAAAATGATTAATACACTGAAAATATCTAGTCAAGGCTTATAATAAACTAATAGGTTTTTGCTAAACATTAAATGACAAGAGGAGTTCAAAAGTTCAAATTGCGCAAAAGTCAGAGTTACCTTATTCCAGGAGAATAACCAGGCAAGCCTTCCCACATAGCAAATCTCTAGTTATTGGGATCCAGCTGCATGAATCAACACTGTACCAGCCCTAGCTGTGATTTGGTGCCACTTATCCTGGTGCCACTAACCTAGTGATCTGATCTGGCTTAAATATCAATAGGAACAATTCTGGCTCCCATGGATCCCTGGGACTTCTAGGACTCAAGCAGCAGTTGTAAGAATCTCATCATTGGACGGTTCTCAATTCACATATGTGATTGGGGAGACTGAGGAAGAAAAATACTGCAGCTACAAGTCTTTCCTTTTTTCTGCCATTTCCCAAAATTGAGTTTCCTGCTTTATCCACCCTGATCTGAGAATGCAAGCTGGACAGAAAATGAAAGTCAATAACCTATTACAAAATATCCTGATTCACATAATCACAGGATTTTTCTCTATTATCACCAATATTGTTTTGACAGTAACACCACTTTTGCAAACATTATGACAGGAAGAAAAGTCTAGCATGGCTGACTCCATGTTGCTCTAGCCTCACAAGCTGTCCTCACTCATTCCTGGGCATAGGCCAAGCTAACCATGGGAGGAATTTAGTTTAATTTTCAAAGCAAGGATAATAGTCCCTCCCTAAAACTGTTCCCCTCCTTGTTTAGAGATCACCTCTGTACAACTAATGAAGGGACAGAGATTAGGATTACAGAAGAAGCCTGAAATCTGCAAAGATGTAGGCATAGTTTCTATAATCCCTTGCTGCTCAGGAGTCATGTGTCCAGAGGTCACAAGTTTTATGACTTCCCCAATTGCTCCCATAGATAGCATCACTATTGCAGTACCTAAGATTGAGCTTTTGAAATTTTTTTTCAGCCTGCTGCATTCTGGAAACTGACCCTGCCTAGATCTGCAACTTATGGCTCAAATGGTCCTGTGGCCCCCACCCAGATGCTGACTCAACACTCACGGACCATTTTCCACACCCTATAATTTCACCCCCAGCCAATCAGTAGCACCTGTTCCCTAGCCCCCATCCATCAAATTATCCATAAAACCCTAGCCCCTGAGTCCAAAAGGAGGCTGATTTGAGTAATAACTACAATCATTCTGCTTGGTGTGCGCTGCATTAAATTCTTTCTTTACTGCAATACCAGTCTCAGTGAATTGGTTTTGTCTGTGCAACAAGCAAGAAGAATCCCTCAGGTGATAACAAACACTTCTGAGAGCTGTGGGTACAAGGCTGGTACTCAGAAATATAGTCTGACCTTCATGTCAGTGTTTTTGTAAGCCAACAATCATTAAACATCCAGGTTTGGAAAACTAACGAATATATTCACTGCTTACATTGGTTACTTCATCTAATCATTCAACCCCATGAAGTAGGCAGATTATTCCTATTTTAAACATAAGAAAACTGAGGCAAAGTGAACTAATTGATCAAAGTCACTATATTCATTTTCTAGTATTAGTTTTCCTATTAAGCACCCAGTGCCACAAACTGGGTGCTTAAGACAACAGAAATTTATTATCTCAAAGTTCTAGGAGCTGGAAATCCAAAATCAAGGTCTCAGTACAGCCATGTTTCCTCTGAAACTTGTAGAGGAGCGGTCTCCAACATTTTTGGCACTAGTGACTGGTTTTGTGGAAGACAATTTTTCCGTGGACTGGGTGGTAGAGGGATGATTACATGATTCAAGTTCATTACATTTACTGCGCACTTAATTTCTATTATTATTACAGTATAATAATAATTATACAACTCACCGTAATGTAGAATCAATGGGAGACCTAAGCTTGCTTTCCTACAACTAGATGGTCCCATATGGGAGTGATAGGAGACAGTAACAAATCATCAGTCATTCGATTCTCATAAGGAGCGTGCAATTTAGATCCCTCGCATGCATAGTTCACAATGGGGTTTATGTTGTGGTCTCTAACCTAGGGGCTGGGGACCACTGCTGTAGGAGAATCCTTCTTTGCTCCCTCCTAGTTCCTGGTAACCCCAAATGTTCCCTGGCTGTGTATCCATCACTGTACTCCTCTTTGATGCAACCTAGTGTCTTATGGTTTTCTCCCTGTGTGTCTCTGTGTCTTTTCATGATCATCTTCTTATAAGGATATCAATCATATTGGATTCAAACCCCAAACTAATTCAGTATGACATCATCTTAACTAATTCTATCTGCAACTACCACATACCCAAATAAGATCACATTCTAAGAAAACTGGGGGTTAGGACTTGAACATATCTTTTTAAGGGGATAAAATTTAACCCATAACTGTCACATAGCTAGAAGTAGCAGAGTAAGGATTATGATTCATGTACTCTGCTGTCTCAAATATGAGGATATGAAAAATATAGTGGGCAGGATGTTACATCACAGCACAAGCAATATCTAAATTGAAAGACTTCTTGAACATCTGACTCTTGAGCATCTGACCCCTGCCTTAACCTTCTCTGGAAAACAAATATTCTATTGTTGGATCAGTACTTTAGTTAACTCCCTTAAAATTCTGATGTATTCCATTTTATGCCTTTCAGAATTCAGAGCTATGGCTAATATGAAATTTCCACAAGACAAATGAAAGAGCACTTTTTTTTTTTTTTTGGTAGAGATAGGTTTTGCTGTGTTGCCCAGGCTAGTCTTGAAGTCCTAGCCTTAAGCCATCCTCCTGCCCAGCCTTCTGAAGTGCTGCTGGGGCTGGGATTAGCTAGGATTATAGGTGTGAGCATCATGCCTGGCCTATTTGCTTTACTAATAACAAGTAATCTTCAGCTAGCACTTACTATTTACAGACATTTTACTAAATACTTAGAGAGCCTTGGTCCATTTGATCATCACAATAATCTCATGAAGCAGGGATCATTATTGCTTTCATTTTATAGATATAGACACTGAAGTGTAGAGAAATCAGTTGACTTGCTCAAGGTAATTAAACTGGTTCTGTGCAATCTATCTTCAGAGCACAAACTGTTAACTCTCCTGATTCTTGTCTCTGCCTTCCCGAAGTTAAAAACATGGTGACAATGTTCCAAGGCTGCTCTGTCTTTTTGGTAACTGCCACTGAAAAAAAGAAACTCTAATTTGGCCACATAACCACCTTGGCTAAATCCTACTCTTCTAAATGTCTTAGTCTGACTAGCTACATATGTGATAAAATATAAAAATTTTATGTAAAAATTGCATAAAATTACTTTCACTTCATCTTTGGTCAATGATGATTAACTCAAGTTGAATAGACCAAAATCCCATTATATAATCAATATATTTATAAACTTTGTTAATTAAATTAGCTAAAGATTTTTTAAACTGTATTTAGTTTGAACATTTTCTTTTTTATTTTATTTTATTTTATTATTTTTAAGACTGGGTCTGGCTCTGTTGCCCAGGCTGGAGTACAATGGCACAATCTCAGCTCATTGCAACCTCTGCTTCCAGGGTTCAAGCACTTATCCTGCCTTAGTCTCCTGAGTAGCTAGGACTACAGGTGCATGCCACTGTGCCCAGCTAATTTTTGCGTTTTTGGTAGAGATGGGGTTTCACCAGAACATTTTCTTTTTAAATACTGCAAATATCTGATAAGACAAAGTTACAAAGTTAAGCAAATCTTCCTCTTATAAATAAACTAAATTTACAAATAAAACTTTTAAGTTGTCTCAAACATTTGGATACTATTTGTGTCTTTAATAAAATTTTCTTACACATTTCTGCTGAAAATGTATGAGATGTTTAAAACATTTTCAAATTATAACAATCTTGATCCTTTTGACTTTAATATCTAAGTGTCATACTCTACTCTAATATCTGTATGCTTATTTCTTTATCTTCTATGTATGGAAAATAATTTCATTAATGAAACAGCTTTGTCATGAAATATGGAGACCATTTCTGGAACTGGAGATAAGGGACCAAAATATGGTTACTCATTAGTGAGTTTTAAGATTGAGACATGAGACCAAGAATTATGTTAGTCTAGGATATGCTTATCTGAGTTATATGAATACAATGAACTATTTTTGTTTTTGTTTTTGTTTTTTGTTTGTATGTTTGTTTGTTTTTGAGACAGAGTCTCACTCTGTCACCAATCTCAATTTTCTGCAACCTCTGTCTCCCGGGTTCAAGCAATTCTCCTATCTCAACCTCCTGAGTAGCTGCTACTATAGGTGCCCACCACCACACCGGCTAATTTTTGTATTTTTAGTAGAGATGGGGTTTCACCATGTTGGCCAGGCTGGTCTCGAATTCTTGACCTCAAGTGATCCAACCATCTCAACCTCCCCAAGTGCTAGGATTACAGGCATGAGTTACAGTGCCTGGCCTAATGAACTGTTTTTAAAGGTCCTTGTGTCAACAAGAAACTCCAAGCCAATATCATATAGCTGGAGTATAGTTTGGTAGCCTATGCCTCCTGAATTTTTATACCTTACGTAATTAATTCATCTTTCATTCATTCATAGTATCTTCTAATTTTAGCATCTGATGTTTGTTAGTAGCTTTACATACTTACATTTTGTTTGTAAACAATTTCCTTATGCCCTTATTTGGATTCTGCAAATTTCTTCACTGCCTGATTAGACTACTTTCTGATCATGCTTTGTTTGTTTTTGTTTGTTTGTTGCCTTGAATAGCTCTTGGCCACAACTCTATGTTCCTTTAAAAAAAATTTTCTTCATTGACATATAATTAATTTACATACCATATAACTCACATGTTTAACGTGGATAATTAAATTGCTTTTAATATGTTCATGGATATGTGCAACCATCACCACAGTCAGTTTTGAAATATTTTTCTCATTTCAAAAAAGAAATGCTGTACCCTTTAACTATTACTCCCACACCCACGTGTTATATCCCAACCTTCCCTCAGCCTTAAACAATGTATAGATTTCTCTGTTCTGGACTTTTATGTTATTGGAGTCATATACTATGTGGTCTTTTGTGACTGGCTTGGTTAATGCTAATGAAACACTACCAGCTGAGGCAGGCCATGAAAACGTGAAGGTTTGATGCCAGAGAAAGTTGAGTGTGATTTAGATTAGGGGACAAAAAGACTGTAGTTTTTCTAGCTAAAAGTGGAGATTTGGGATAGGGATGGACAGGAGAAAACTCAAAGTGTTACTAGAGCAAGGTTGCAGTCCTAGTTGGGGTGACTGATTGACTAACCAGAAAACTTACCAGGGAGATCCTGGAATAGAGAACTATAGATGGATTGAGACAAACTCCTCACAGATCCCTAGACCAGTAGGATACTATTCATGCATAGAGAGACTTGAGAGGGGCCGGCAAAAAGCACAAGCAAAGGGGTAGTTGAGAACTGGCTGTTATTTTAAGTGTTCCTCCATTCACACAATGTCACTTCAATATAAGATGGAAGCCTTATGGTCTTTGAGGTATTTGAACACAACTCTACCAAAACAGTGGCTGACCACTAAACTAAATTACATAGACCACAGGTTTCCAATCTTTTGGCTTCCCTGGGCCACACTGAAAGAAGAATTGTCTTGGGCCACATATAAAATATACTAATACTAATGATAACTGGTGAGCTTAAAAAAAATCATTTAAAAAATCTGGTAATGTTTTAAGAAAGTTTACAAATTTGTCTTAAAACATTAGGAGATTTTTTTAAATGATTTTTTTATAAAAAATGATTTTTTGGATGGCTGTATCCAAAGCCATCCTGGGCCGCATGTGGCCCATGGGCCACAGGTTGGACAAGCTTAATGTAGACACAGTGCTAACATCTAGAAAGCCAGGCTTAAAAGAAATAGAAACACTTAAAAGACATGAGCAAATGAAAAATATGGGAGAAGCACGTTCTGCTTTTAAGTCTAGGAATTTAATTAAAAATAACTAACATGGCTAGGCACAGTGGCTTATTACTGTAATGCCAACACTTTGGGAGACTGAAACAGAAAGAATGCTTGAGACCAGGAGTTTGTAACCAGTCTGGTCAACATAGCGAGACTCTGTCTCTACAAAACAACAACAATGACGACAACAACAGCCTCCCCTCAAAGACTCAAGCTAGGTGTGGTGGCTCACATTGATAATCCCAACACTTAGTGGGGCGAAAGCAGGAGGATTCCCTGAGCCCAGGAATTTGAGATCAGCTTGGCCAACATGGTGAGACCCTGTCTCTACAAAAAAAAAAAAAGATTATATTAGTCAAATCTGGTAATGCATGCCTGTATTCCCAGCTGCTGGGGAAGCCTAGATGGGGGGATTGCTTTGAACCTAGGAGATAGAGGCTGCAGTGAGCTTGTGATTGCACCACTGCACCTCAGCCTGGGTGACAGAGTGAGACTCTAACTCAAAACAAATAAAACAAACAAACTCAGAATAGCTTTGAGAACATATTGTCTAAAATGCCAACTTTTCAATCAAAAAGAAACAGGAGGATGTGGCCTATACACAAGGAGGAAAAAAAAACAATCAATAGAGATTAACTGTGAATGAGCCCAGATTCTGAAATTATCAGACAAATACTTCAATGGGGCTATTATAAATATGTTTACAGAATTAAAGAAAAATATGTAGACAATAAACCAATGAATGAGAAATCTCATTAAGTAGAAACTATTTAAAAAATGGAAATTTTGAGAGTTGAAAAATACAATAATAAAAATCAAAAATTTACTAGAATGAGTTCAACAGCAGATTTGAGATGACAGAAGAAAGAATAAACTAATTTGAAGTTAGATCAATAGGAATTATCCAATCTGAAGAGGTAAGAAAAATAAGCAGTGTCAGAAATCTTCAGGACAATATCAAGAATTACAGTATATACATAATGAAAATTTAAGAAAGAGAAGACAGAAAAAAGGTCTAAAAATATATTTGAAGAAATAATGTCTGAGAACTCCCCAGTTTGCTGAAAAACATTAACCAACAAATCCTACAAACTCTATCAGTCCCAAGAAAGATAAACACAAAGCAATCTGAACACAGACATATCAGAGTCAAACTGGTGAAAGAGAAAGAGAAAATCTCGAAAGCAGCAATAGAAAAACAATGCATCAATATAGGAAACAATACAATTAACAGCATCAGAACTGATAGAAATCAGAAGATAGTAGAATAGAATATTCAAAATGCTGAACAACACAGTGTCAACTGAGAATTCTATATAAAGGAAAACTATCCTTCAGAAATGAAGATAAATAAAGATACTCCCAGATAAACAAAATCTGAGAATTCATTAATCTTCCCTATAAGAAATACTGAATGAAGCCTTCAGGCTAAAACAAAATGATACCAAATGGTAACTTGGAAAAGCACCAGAAATGGTAAATAGGTAGATGGATTTTTTTAACTGTATATTTGCATATCCTCTTTTCTCTTAATATTTTTTAAAAACCATCAGATTGCAGAAAGCACTAACTCTAAGACTGTATTATTTAATCAATGACACATATATGTGTAATATTTATGACAATAATAGCGCAAAGATGAGAAAAGTTAATGGAACTACAGTTATCCCTGAGCCTACTTGGGGGATTGGTTCCAGGATCTCCTGCATATGCCAAAATCCACACATATTCAAGTCCCACAGTCAACCCTCTGGAACCTGTAAATACAAAATGTCAATTCTCCATTTATGGGAGTTTCACATTCCATGAATGCTGTATCTGCTATCTGTATAGGTTGAAAAAAAATCATGTATGGCTTGGCACGGTGGCTCATGCCTGTAATCCCAGTACTTTGGGAGGCTGATGTGGGTGGATCACAAGGTCAGGAGTTTGAGACCAGCCTAGCCAATATGGTGAAACCCCCTTTCTACTAAAAATACAAAAATTAGCCTGGCATGATGGCAGGTCCCTGTAGTCCCAGCTACTTGGGAGGCTGAGGCAGGAGAATTGCTTGAACCAAGTAGGAGATTACACTGAGCCGAGATTGCACTACTGTACTCCAGTCTGGGTGACAGAGTGAGACTCTGTCTCAAAAAAAAAAACAAAAACAAAAACAAAAAATTATGTGTAAGTAGACCCATGCAGTTCAAACCCATGTTGTTCAAAGACCAAATGTATATTGAAATAAGTTTATTTACTGGAAATAAGTCAATATTAACCTAAAAGAGATCATGACAAGTTTAAGTCACATATGTCAATACCTAGAACAACCATATATACACAGAAATATACACACACAGACTCACAAATAACAAAAAATATAGCTAAAATTTCACAAAGTAAAATGGCCTGATAATTTTTTTTTAAATAAGTAAAGGGGGAACAGAAGAATAAAAACGTGAGACATACAAAAAACACTAGCAAAATTACAAGTATAAATCCAACCATATAGAATAATTACATTAAATTTGAATGAGCTAAATGTTTCAATCAAAAGTCAGAGATTGTCAAACTGGATATAAAAGAGAGCTTCAACTATATGCTATTTACACTTTTTTACAATATTTTTTCTTTGAAAATTTTAAAAATAATTTTACAGAAATATTGGAACAGATTGAGGCACAGTTTAGATGCAAAGACACAAATAGATTGAAATTAAAAGGAAGAAACAAGTTATACTGTGTAAACAGTAATGGTATAGAAGTGGCTATAATGTTATACAAAGAAGACTTTAAGACAAGAAATATGTCTAAAGACAAAGGGAGACATCTTACAATGATAAAAAATTATTGCTTCAGAAAGATATAAAAAATTATAAATGTATATGTACCTAACAACAGAACCCTAAAATACATAAAGCAAAAACTTACAGAATTGAAAGGAGAAATAGATAATTCAACAATTTTAGTTGGAGATTGCAATATTCATCCTTAGTAATTGAGAGATCAACTAGAAACAGAATCAGTAAGTGAAAAAGACGTACTTACACAACACTTATCAAACAACTTGACCTTACTGATAAATGTAGAACGTGCCATTTAACAATACAATACACACTTTTCAAGCACACATAGAACATATGCTAATCCGTAAAACATATCTCAATTCATTTTAAACATTTGATATCATGCCAAGTACATTCTCTAAACACAATGGAATTCTGAGAAATCACCAGACAATTGAAAAAGAGACATTACATTTCGAAATAACTCATAGGTCCAAGAAGAAATCACAAGGAAAATGAAAAATATCTTCAACTGGATAAAAATAAAAACATAGCTGGGTACAGTGGCTCATGTGTGTAATCCCAGCACTTTGGGAGACTGAGGCAGGCAGATTACTTGAGTCCAGGAGTTCAAGACCAACCTGGGTGATATGGTAGACCTCTGTCTCTACAAAAAAAAAAAAAAAAAAAAAAGAAGAAGAAAAAAACAGCAACATAAACATCAAAATTTATGAGATACAGCATTGGCCATGGATAATGGTTGATATGAATAGTCAGAGGCCTGGAGAAAACAAAACTGGAGAATTTATAACAGACATGATGGACACAGTGTAAGAATATTCATGTCACATATGATTACAGCTGCAAATAGAGTACCCATTAATTGATTAGTCAGGTAGATAAAATGACTCACCTTGTGGATGTTCTTTTCCCAGCCTACATCTTATAAAAAGGAATTCATGAACAGTGACCAGATTGCCACAGTGTAGAGGTCATGCATGGGCTTAAAATCATTCATTATGCCTCACCAAGGTCAAGCTGGCTGCTGTCACTCTTAGGTATGTAAACTTTATCCTAAATTATCAACTCTGAGGCTCTGGTAATGTATTGCATGTAGGAGAACAAATTAGTCACTGGGGGCAGGTTTGATTACACTAGCTCTCTTTTATTATTTAAAAAAACAACAACTTAACAGAAATAGATTTTCCTTTTGGATTTGGATTTATCTTCTCTATTCACAATGTTTCAGCCAAATGCTACATGCTTTCCGAATGCCTCGTTGCCTATCACGGAATCCTACTTAATACTGCCACTGTTTATGCAGGACAAAGCAGAAATACAAACAACATCACTGCACACAAATCTCAATGTATATCTCAATGTGGATCTATAATCATTTTCTTTGTCTGAATTAATAGAAGTAGAATTGTCTGGTTCAATAACTTGATATAATATATATTTGATATACATAGCCAAATTGTTCTCCAGAGAGCTTTTTATCACTTATCATTGCTACCACAAAATAAAAACAGTATTTCTTTCTCTTCATCATCATCAACACTAAAAATCATTTTATTAAAACACACACACACACACACACACACACACACACACACACACAAAGTTTGCTGATGTAGTAGGAGAAAAATAAAACTTAGAGATGCATTAATTTGTATTTTCTTAATATTGGCATTAAATAGCTTTCTATATTTATTAGTCATTTACATTTCTTTTTTTGTGAATTATCTATTGCCCACTCTAGTTGAGAGTGTTTATTTTATTGACTTGGTAGCATGATTATATGTTCTTTATCTCCTTCAATTAGTTTTTTGTCTTTAAGTTTTGACATGTAAAAGACCAAAGATTCTATGTTGCCAAATCTATTCGTGTTTTCCTTTATGACTTCTTCCTTTGTTTGTAAATACACAGCCTTCTCCACGCTCAAGGTTATAAAAATACTCAAATTCTTTATTTCCTTTCAAGTTTTGTATGGCTTCATCAAAATATCACTTTATGTTTCACCTAAAGTTTAAATATTGGATTATGTATTACTATTGAGTAAAATACAGTTTATTATTATATAGACTCAAATAAGAATCAATCTTATTACTCTGAAACAGTTAATCCATATTTGAAAAGCTTAAAATAGAACAATTTGTGATGTTTTCTAATGTCCAAATCTTAAATAGCTTGTATTTGCCACAACATATTGGGTCACAATATTTTCCCTTTGTTCTTTCTTCACCTTTTTTTGAGGATTTGTCATATACCAAATTAACCCCAAAATAGTGTTCCTTCTGTATTTAATCTACTCTTTTTCATTGCAGATTTAGATAAATACAAATAATCCACCAGATTGAGGATTTAATCTACAACTTACTTATGCTTGAAAAGCTTATTCCTAAATTAATTTTGTAGCCGTATTTCCACACTCACTAAAAACAAGCAAAATGAGAATAGTTAGTAAAATGTTCAAGTTTCTTCTACCTACACATCTATTCCTACAAGTTTTTTTAAAAAATTATCATCTCAGACAATAATTTGAGAGTTATATTCTCAGCAAACAATGCTGCCGCAAAATTTTTGTTTGTTTGTTTATTTGGTTTTGTTTTTTTAAAGATGGGGTTTCACCATGATGGCCAGGCTGGTCTTGAACTCCTGACCTCAGGTGATCCACTCACCTCAGCCTCCCAAAGTGCTAGGATTACAGGCATGAGCCATCGCGCCCGGCCGCAAAATTGTTTTTTCTGGAAGCTTCTAAAAACTCCTCCACAGACATTTTGATATCTTCTGAGTTTCTAACAACTTGGAATTCACATTTATTTGATTTCACATCAGGTGTTAGTATCTTTCCTCCTTAAATCAAAGATTGTAAAAAATTGAATTTAAATAAGAATGTACTTGGTTTGCCACCTGAGATTATATCTAAAGTAGCCCCCAATGCTACTTAATTGTTATGCAAATGACATCCTTTAATCAGAAACTATAATTATATTACATACAATATATGACTATATATACCATATGTTCAGTCGTATATTATTGTGATCATTATGAAACTGCAAGGCTTGTCTTTACCAGATCCAAGAGATAAATATATCTAATTAATACACTGCTATATTTTTTAACTCAGCTTTATAGATTATGAAAGAAACATGCATAAATACTGCCAGGATGTATATTTTCTTTTGCAAAAGCTTTTCTCTTACTCTGTTTTCAGAGAAGGAAAATATATACTTCTGGTTTTGGAAAATGGAGATTGTCACGGTCCTTGTCCTCCTTACTGACCACAGACTTTTCTTTCATGTAATACATCTATCATTAGAAAATCCTCTTTAAGATCTTTCAAGATCTTAAGGTGTCATAGTATCAGTATCACCACAGACCCAGTAAAATTATAGAAAATTATCTTAATTTAGAGTCTCTTAATTTAGCCACATTAATTCAGGCTAAAATCACCTGATTTAGGAGAGAAGAGATGTCACTTTTTATACAAACCTCTTATTTTGTGTTGTTTAATACCCTTTACAAAACCAATCTTTGAGAGGATACTAATTTTCTAATTTTTATTAACTGTGAAAAATTTTCATTCTAAATTTACGATATACATATGATTAATCAAGAACATTATAAGACCATTACTAAAAAATTATTGCTTATTCCCAAGTTTATGACTGAATTTGTACAGTTTTAAGGTATGTTTTGCTTTTTCCAAGAGTTAAAATCATGCCTTTTGATTTTAGCATGATTTTTGAGTTAACATTACACATTGAAATTTGGAGTTTTTTTTATCTTTCAAATTCAAATCACAGAAATTTGGAGTTTTCTATTAATGACCACTTCATGATTTGTGCGACTGGGAATGCTTTCTGAGAAATCAGATTGGTTAGTTACATATTTCTATGATCTTTAATTGCATGTCTGACAATGTTTGCAAATAAGACTTCATTGCACTCTTGGCTTAATAATGTATTTTTCTATTCTACCTAACTCAGGGGCACATTGAAAGGATACATATGGAAATAGTGAAATTTGAATCAAAGTAATTACACTTTAAAGATTTGGGATCTTTATTATAATTACAAAAAGCCAATAATATAGTTTATTATTTTGCTATTTCAAGTCTTTGACTTGTAATCCTACAGTTTGCTGTACTGATTTATTCCACAGAGTGCTTTGAAAAGGGCAGCATCAGTAATTTTCATTTACAAATTGCTGGGTCTTATTGTCAGTATCTTCTAAAATATTATTCTCAGCATATGTGATTCATGTAGACAGGCAGATGGTAAATTTCCCTTTGGCAAAATACATTAAAACTCTCTGCCGTCCTTTTGCAAGTTCTTACTGTTATGAGCTCTTACTGTTAACAAATAGAGTGAGATAATGTCTTTAGGATTATGATACTTTGAAGAGAGAAGATAAATTCTTTTCTCTTGGTTATAGTTCAGTTACGTTCACAGCAGCCATATATCACTGAAATGTTAAAGGTCGCAAGAATACCAGCTTGTAGCATATGCTTTCTTCATTTGTTCTACACAGCTACGGTTATGCATTTAGCTGGCAAGTTAAATCACACCCTTCTCTGTTAGGTCACTAATAGCATTCAGAGAAAGAAAGCTCCTCTGACTATCACCATTAGGAACCATTTCACAGACAATAGAGCCAGAGATTCAAAATATTTGGGAGTCAAAACTAAATTATGGGAAGGCATGGTTGTCACTACTTGAGAAATTTGAAGAAATAAGCAGTTATAAACCTTAACAATCCAAAGAAGCCTGAAAGTGTCATGTTTCCCTTTAGAAATGTATTTGGGAATTTTTCCCATCGCCTATCTGATTTTGTGTTGGTTAATGACATAAAAGGTTAAGAATACACATACATACGAATTGCTATAACTCACTCACTCTGTCTCGGGGCTAAGAAGCTTCCTGCTGACCTCCTAGACTTTATTCAAGCTGTAACAAAACCAAAATGAAGACTCCATGACTTTCCAACAAAAGAAAACACCAACCCCCAATAATCTTTATGAATGTTTGTTTGGTTATAATTAATTTCCCCAAAGCCATTAACAAATGACTGATTTGCCAATATGAGGTTTCATCTCTACAAATAAATATATTTGTGAAAAATAGTTTATAAGGATGCTTGATTTTAAAGTAAGCCTCCCCCAACAACCCTCCACCCTATATCCCCTCTCTCTGCCTGTATCCCTTCCTGTTTTCCCTCAGATTTCAGCTGCAACAAGAAGCTGGGGCAGGACAAATTGAACATCACTCAAAATTCTATTATGAGCTTTGTACAGAAACAACTACAGTTGATGTGACAATGAAAAGCAGTCAGCTGAAACTAAATAATTAATGGAAACAAGTAAATTAGCCAAATTGGCTTTCAGAAATCAGATGGACTGCTCCCTTTGTGTGCTTATCAATCGTCATAGGATGCAATAAGTGTTCAGGGGCAGAACTGTGTGAAATCTGTGCCAGACAGCAACTTTCAGTTGCAACTATGAGACGGAAGCTCTCTCAAGACAACACAATCAGCAAACACCTAGCAGCACTAGACATTGATGAGACTTTGGGGTGTAAATAAAATGCAGTGAATCAGACATGCTGACAATTAGAATCCTATGACCAGGGCTCCTCAGGGATAGGTGTGCTACTAAATGTGTAGCTCCAGCTCCTGCTGAGATATTCCTTGTGGTTCTAATCCTTCATTTTGTGTCTTTCCTCTTCTTATGTTTATCATCACTAGGGTCACCACATATAACTGCACAGGATGTATACTGCCATGCTCTAGAGGGCACCATCCGTGTCAGCATCATTGTCCATGTGAAGTATACTCCTGCACATCTGTACATGGCCATGCTAACTACTGTGGTTTGAAATTTATAATCAGAAGGGAAGCAGAACTTCAAATGTTTTCTGTCACAGATAGAATAAAAAAGCATGTTCAGTAGAGAGTACCAAGGGTGTGGTCAAGTGAATGTTTGATAAAGGAGATGAGTATGGATCTAAGGAAGCCAGATGTTACTCATCAAGACAGTGGAAGAGTAACACCAAACGAATTTAGAAGATCTTTGAGGCTGCCATTTCCATCACAGGCCCAGAGTGCCAGGTTCTTGAGGGAAGAATGGTTTCAAAGGAGGGGCTTAGGGTACCTGTAGAACCTCAGGTCTCGCTGTCTAGGGCCACTTCAAGTCTCTGCTCCACACATTCCAGCAGAGCATACCTCAGCTGCACCAGCTGCAGCTCAAATGGACCCAGGTACAGCTCAGGCCACCACTCTGAAGGCACAGAGTAGCAGCATCCATTTGGTGCTAACTCTGCACTTGAATAAAAGATATGGTTGACACTTAGTGTTTCAAATTTGACACTCTTTCCATTACACTATGTTGCCACTTCAAGGTGAAGCACCCAAAACTATGAATTAGTTCAACTAACTCTTATGAAACTACAAGAATACCGATGAGCTGTCTTTTGATATAGACTTTGGCCCCTCATATCTTTATTTCTTTGGTCTCTGCTGCTACTCCAACTTCTATTTTAATCAGCACATACAGCACTGGCTGTGACATGGATTCTGGGACCTGCCTCTCCATCAGCTACCTTTGAACTTGTCTAAAACCACATGTTGAAATGTTATCTTCATAAAATTTGTTTGATTAAAAAAAAGTAAAAGACCACCAAGACTTCAATAAATAAATGTACAAACAGCATAACTTTTGAAAGAGAAGCTTCAACTAATCAACAAATATATGAAAAAATGTTCAATGTCACTAGTAATTACAAAATTCAAGTTAAAGATACCATTACCCATCCGCCAACCATATTTCACCTCCAGTGGTTTGGTTTATTCACTTCAAGTGAAGTATAATTTACAATATTAATTTTATAAAGTTTTTAGCTAATTTTCATCAGGAGATTCTGCTAATTATTAATCTGGAATCTCTCCTAAGAAAAGGATCCTAAATATAAAAATTAACTGTATGCACAAAGATGTTTGTCATGCAATTATTTATATCATGATACTGAAAACAACTCAAAGGTTTGGTAATAGCTAATAGGGGAATAACTTAAACCATTGGATGTTAACTGGAAATAGTTAAATTATATGAATTGTGTAAAAATTAAAAATGCTTATAGAACTAAGTGGAAAAATGCTCATAGAATTCTTAGATGGTTATATCTATATAAAAGTAAAACTATATAGAATAAATACTATAAACACATCACACTGTTAATCGTAGCTATCTGTACTTTTCATAGTATCATAATTAATCACACTTTTCTTTTTTAAAAAACTAAAATAAGGTTAACATTGGATTTATCCTGTGTAGAAAGGATTTATCCTATTTAGAAAGCATATACAGTATAAATACTTGATTTAGAAAGGATATAAAGGATAAAATTTGATTTTATTTATCCTATATAGATTTTTATTTATCTGTTCATTTTTAATACCAATATTTATATACAATCTTTACCAACTTTATCAGTGAGTTACTAAATGTTCATCCACATCCTGTTTTTACATGTTTGCTTTTCAAATTCATTCAGAAATTAGAAATCTAGACAGCTTTAATCTTATAATGAGTTACTGATGCTAGTATGTTTGGGATTTTGTATCTTCAGACTATTTTTGCCATGGGAAGTAATGGCAAAAACTGCAACTTTTATACCAATATTGACCCCATAATGTACATCCCAGCTTATGTATAACTTGCCTTGTGGGTAATGCCATAGAAGTTTGTAACAAACAATATAAAAGCTAGGTGTAGTTCAGTTCGTTGACTCACACCTGTAATCCCAGCACTTTGGGAGGCCAGGGCCAGTGGATTGCTTGAGTCCAGGAGTTCAAGACCAGCCTGGCAACACAGTAAAACTTGGTCTGTACCAAAAAAAATACAGAAATTAGCTGGGCAAGGTGTCAAATGCCTGTAGTCACAGCTAGTTGGGAGGCAGAGGCGGACGATCACTTGAGCCCAGGAGGCAGAGGTTGCAGTGAGCCATGATCATGCTACTGCACCCCAGCCTGAGTGACAGGGTTAGACCATGTCTCAAAAAAAAAAAAAAAAAGAAAGAAAAGAAAAGAACACACACACACACACACAATATAAAAACTATTCAAAAGAGAATATATTTTGTAAGAAAAGTTTTTTTAATCATGTAGAAAATTTTGGAACCTGGAGAATATCTTTGGATATTTTGAATTTTTCTTTTCATAAAAGTGCTCCCTTACCTTTTAGAGTTGGAAAATTTCAGTGTACATACTTTATTATTCTATACTGAATTTGTATTATAGTGATTTCTGCTGTTCTAGACATCTTTAACCATCAGTTTTCTGTACTACACCCCTCATAATCTATTTCAAAGTTAAGTGCCAAAATACCATCAAAAACTATGCACTGTATTCTTAAATAGAGAAATGCTGCCACTTCACAAAACTTCTCTAAACTGATATGTGTGTTAAGCTTATTGCCTTGACAAGCTTGGTCATAGATTTCCAATAATATATAAACAAATAACAGATTAGATCCACCTGACATACTAAGAAATGACAAGTGTAAAGACCTGGATTCTTTATTGTAAACAACAGAATCCTTTCCCCTTAGTTTAAATAAAGGGATTTATTATGCCATATAGTTGGCCTGCAAGATCACTGGAAGAGCTACAGAAAAAGACTGTAGACTCAGGAATGGTACAGAGAGCCACATCCCACAGCAAGCCCACCTAAGCCACTACTGTGCCTACTGCACTCGGGAGACTGTTGAATCAGAATTATTATTATTACTTTTTATTTTTGAGACACAGTCTCACCCCGTTGCCCAGGCTGGAGTACAATGGTCCAATCTCAGCTCACCGTAAACCCTGCCTCCTGGGTTCAAGCCATTCTTCTGCCTCAGACTCCCAAGTAGCTGGGATTACAGGAACCCACCACCACGCCCGGCTAATTTTGCATTTTCAGTAGAGACAGGGTTTCACTATGTTGGCCAGGCTGGTCTCAATCTCTTGACCTCAAGTGATCCACCCACCTCAGCCTCCCAAAGTACTGGGATTACAGGCGTGAGCCATGGTGCCCAGCCATTAATCAGAATTATGAGCCACCACAGGTGCCAACTCCAGGGTCATGTTGCCTCTGCCACAGTCTATGCTAGCAAAATGGTTGTTTGCCCTGTGCTGCTTTTCCCCACATAGCTCATTTCTGATTCAAAGAGTCCTGTGAAGACCTGAGAAGCTAAATCACAAGGCTACTGTAGCTCCTAATATTTCTTTATAGCAACCCTCACTTACATTAGGAGTGAGGGTTGAAACACATTCTTTGGTAGGGAAGACTATGCCTTCAAACTTACCTTACTATTTTGAAGTCTCTTCTCTCACCAGAGATATGAAGCAGAGTCCTTGGGTTCCTTGAGTGTTTGCTAAGATAGCTTGTATCCAGATGAAGAGTATTTCTCTGCCTACCATAGCATTACCCTTTTTCTCAGCAACCATCCCAATAAGTAGGTGTCTTTTGTTTACTACCATTTCTTTACATTTTTCTGTGAATGAGAAAAGAACCTAAGTATCTCAGGTGACATAGCTTAGGAGCAAAACTGTGGTGCTGGTTTTTTCCCTAAGATAGTCAAAGCTTTGTGCACACCATCCTATGGCTGTTTGAATCATTGTTAAAGCACCTCTGGTACAGCCATATTCCAAGACTGGTACAATGAATTGTGTCTCTGTGCCCCATGCAGAATCCTCCTAAACATTTGGGAGACATCTATACTTCTTGATAGCCTACAAAATTGGACCTCTAATTATTGTTACTGAATTCTTAAAAGGAAGGGGTGACCTCTGAAATCTGGAGAACTTGAGTATACTTGGGTTTTTTTTTAAACTTTTATTTTAGGTTCAGGGGTACATGTGTAGGTTTGTCATATAGGCAAACTCATGTCCTGACGATTTATTGTACAAATTATTTCATCACCCAAGTACTAAGCCCAGTATCCAATAGTTATTTTTCTGAACCTCTCTCTCCTCCCCGCCTCCACCCTCCTCAAGTAGGCCCCGTTGTCTGTTGTTCCCCTCTTTGTGTCCATGCTTCTCAACATTTAGCTCCCACTTAATAAATGAGAACATGCAGTATTTGGTTTTCTGTTCCTGCGTGAGTTTGCCAAAGATAATGGCATCCAGTTTCATACATATTACCACAAATAACATAATTTTATTCTTTTTTATGACTGCATAGTATTCTGTGGTGTATATGTACCAGATTTCCTTTATCCAGTATGTGAATGACAGGCATTTAAGTTGCCTGTCATTCCATGTCTTTGCTATTGTGAATAGTGCAGCAACAAACATTCATATGCATGTGTTTTTATGGTAAAATAATTTATATTCCTCTGGACATATACTTAGTAATGGGATTGCTTGGTCAAATGGTAGTTCTGTTTTTAGCTCTTTAAGGAATCACCACACTGCTTTCCACAATGGTTGAACTAATTTACATTCCCACCAAAGTATTTACACTCCCAGTGTATAAGTGTTCCCTTTTCTCCACAACTTTGCCAGCATGTTATTTTTTGACTATTTAACAATAGCCATTCTGATTTTGTGTGAGATGGTTTCTCCTTGTGGTTTTGATTTACGTTTCTCTAATGATCAGTTATATTGAGCTTTTTTTCATATGCTTTTTGGCCCCACAGACAGCTGTGAAATAAGGCCACACACCTACAACCATCTAATCTTCAACAAAGCTAACAAAACAAGCAATAGGGAAAAGACTCTCTATTTGATAAATGGTGCTGGGGTAACTGACTAGCCATATGCAGAAAATTGAAACTGGACCCCTACACCATATACAAAAATAAACTAAAGATGAATTAAAGATTTAAATGTAAAACCCACAACTATAAAAACCCTGGAAGACAACCTAGGCAATACCATTCTGGACAGGAATGCACAAGGTTTCTTGATGAAGACACCAAAAGCAATTGCAATGAAGGAACAAATTAATAAATGGGATCTAATTACACTTAAGAGTTTCTGCACAGCAAAAGAAACTATTAACGTAGTAAACAGACAAACTAAAGAATGGGAGAAAATGTTTGGAAACTCTGCATCTGACAAAGATCTACTATCCAGCATCTATAAGAGGCTTAAATTTACAAGAAAAAAAACAACCCCTAAGTGAGCAAAGGACATGAACAGATACTTTTCAAAAGAAGACATACATGGGATTTCAATTTCTAAAATAATTCAAGAGATGTACACTACAATGAACAACAACGGCTTGTTCAATATTAACATCAATCTAACTAACCTGGCTTTAGACACATCTTATACTACATTCAGTAAGAGTAACTTTCAAAACTGACTTTGTTATCTCAGGGTGGAATGAGGCATAGAGTTAGTATTTTTTCAGTAGTTTCAAAAGTACTTCAAATAGATGATGTCCATATGTTTAGAACAGTACATTGAGCCGGCGCAGTGGCGCCTGCGCTACTCGGGAGGCTGAGGTGGGAGGATCGCTTGAGCCCAGGAGTTCTGGGCTGTAGTGCGATATGCCGATCAGGTGTCTGCACAAAGTTCAGCATCAATATGGTGACCCGGGAATAGGGAACCACCAGGTTGCCTATGGAGGGGGAACGGCCCCAGGTTGGAAACAGAACAGTACATTGAAAATGAAATAGTTCCATACAATGCTAGCTTTACAATCTGAAAATTAAAAACTCTAAAGCAATAGTAATGATGGAATTTTTTGGTTAAATATAGGTATAGATTAGCATGTTGATTGATACAGTTGAATTAATACAGTTGAATTGAAATAATAGTTGATTGATACAGATGAATTTTTCTATTATAGAAGCACTAACTCTTGAATGTTATAACCTGCCTTCCTGACCAGAGCATTCAGCCATGAATGACTAGTCCTATTAGTCCATTCAAGGCTGTTTGTTAATAAGACACAGGCAATTTCCATACAAATAGAAAATACAATATCAAGAAACCAAGGGATTTCAAAAAAAAAATACTACACATTATACTCTCGTTGTAATAGTCAAGAAGAACCCAACTCCTAAAAGAAAAAAAGTACTCCCTATGAAGTAATACATAATTTTACATCTAAAGCCTATTGATCTAAAAACTAATAGTCTTAGTAGAATCATACAGAACATAGCAAGCAGTAAATTTTCCTGATAAAATCTACATTAAAATTATTATATTAAAATAGGCACTCTTATAAGACCTATAATGTCAGGCTCCAATGCATATATGAGGATTAGTGTTAATTCTGAGATCTCTCTAAATAACACTTTTTAAATGTTTCATCCTATGCATTCTCTTGTGCAGTGCCAGAATTTGATTGGTTTGTTAATAAAAAGCAAAAGGTAACTTGTTTTCCGATCACATAATGAATTTGGAGCACTCTGATAGACATATTTTTAAAAATTAACCACTTACTAGACTTCCAATAATGGTGATTGTAGAATCTATCCACCATTTTAATTTATAACAGGAATTAAAAAGAAAAATGTAAGATGCTGGAAATATCCAAAAGCAGATGGAAGCCATTGAATAGTTAATTCTTAAAAATCTGCAATTGGAAAGAATTCTGATTTTCAGTTTGTGGCTTTCTGGCCTGTAGGCACTTGCCAACCCCCAAAGCCATGGTTGTGTAACACAGTAGTAGTGGAAATTACAGTCTTACAAGCTCCAGGTGTCAGAGATCAAAGTTCAGGGCTGGAAAAACAAGTGAAATTTTAAAGGAAGAGAACTACAAATGAACAAAGACTCAAATTCTGAGTACAGTAGGCCCTCTGTATTTGTGGTCTCTGCATCTGTGAAGTAACCAACAGCAAATCAAAAATATTCAAACAAATTGCATCTGTACTGAATATGTACAGATTTTTTTTTTGTCATTATTTCCTAAACAATATAACAAGTATTTACATAGCATTTACATTATATTAAGTATTATAAGTAATCTAGAAATAATTTAAATATTTATAAATAAATATAAATTTGTGCTAATTTAAATAATATAATCTAGAATTCAAAATAATTATCTAGATAATTCTAGAATAATTTAAACAATAAAGTATTATTTAAATAGTACATTATTTAAATAGTAGATTAAATATTTTAAGTAATCTATAAATTAAATAATTTAAATATTGAAAAAGTAGGTATAGGCACAGTGGCTCATGCCTATAATCCCAGCATTTTGGGAGGCTAAAGTGGCTAATTGCTTCAGCCCACATCAGCCTAGGCAATACAGCAAAACCTAGTCTACAAAAAATACAAAAATTAGCAGAGCATGGTGGTGCTACTAGTGGAGGATGTCCAGGTTCTTGGTGTTTTGAACAAAGAATTGGACAAACACACAAACACAGCAAGGAAAGAATGAAGCAACAAAAGCAGAGATATACTGAAAATGAAAGTACACTCCACGGCATGGGAGCAGGCTCAAGCAGGCAGCTCAAGAGTGCTGGTTATAGAATTTTCTGGGGTTTAAATACCCTCTAGAGTTTTCATGTTAGTTACTTGGTGTAAACTCTATGTAAACGAAGTAGTGGTTTGCAATCAATCTGATTGGCTGCAGAATCTGACCGATCAGAGGCAGAAGGGAAATTATATAGTTATACCCAATGCAACCTCTGATTGGTTGCAGACAATGACAAATCAAAAGCTGAAGTAAAGTTACAAAGTTACTTTCCTTTGCAAATGAAGACTCGGCCATGACCAGTCTTCTGGCCTGGATGACAGCCTGATAGGTTGTGGGAGGGGACCAATCAGAGATACTTTCAATTTCTCATCTGCCACACAGAAAAAGGGGGAAGTTGCAAAGGGAGTAGCCTCTGGTCCTTTTGTTGCTTGAACATGGAAGGTTGGGATTTTCCTTTTGATTTACTTCTAGGAAGTCAGCGTGAATTGGCCTTAGGTTCCCTACCTCCAGACCCTATTCTCCTGCCTCAGTGGTATGCACTTATAGTCCCTGCTACATGGGAGGCTGAAACACAAGGATCACTTGAGCCTGGGAGGTCACAACAGCCGTGAGCTCTGATCACACCAGTGCACTCCAGCCTGGAAGACAGAACTTTCTGTGTAGGCTATATGTAAATTCTATGTCATCTTATATCAGGGACATGAGTGTCTATAGATAATTTTTGTCCAAGGGAGGCCCTGGAACCAACTCCCAACGAGGGACTAGATGACTGCATAAACTCTACCAAAATCCCTGGCTGATGGCTTAAATATGCATGCATGAGATTCCCCCCAAGTGGCCCAGAGGAGTGGGAAAAGCAGAGACCAGAGAGGAATTGGCTCCTGTAAAATGGACACATACAGGGCTTGCTCTCTGGGTTTGATATTTGTTTTTGTTTTGTTTTTAACTGACAGTATAGCTCACTCACTGAAAACCAACAGCTTACACATTTGAAGTATGTACAGACTTGAAATATCAGAGGATACAGCATAAGACTACTGGAAGAACTTAAAATTCCTTGCCTGAAATCAAGAAACGCCAAGCAAAAATGCATCCATCTCTTCCCAATCCCTGGCCAACTACTATTAAGGGTTCTTGGGTTGTCACTTTGCCAGCCAGAAACCTCTGTAGCCAGTGGTGCCTTTGCTTGAGTTTACCCCACCCACTCAGCCTGACATGTTGCACGTTGCTGGTGCTACTGGCCTGGATGACAGACTTGCCAAGGGCAAGCCAGGCACAGAGCAGTGAAGGGTGCATGAGCGAGTGTGGGGTCCAGCCACTGTGCATAGCTTGGCACACTGGCTGCTGCAGTGGAGCAGTCAGCTCCAGGTGCCAGCATGGGCACTGGCTTCCTGAGAGGCTGCAGTTGGACCATAGTTGGTGCCAGGGAACATGGTGGTGCCCAGAAGCTTGGAGACTTCCAGGAATCACAGGGCTCCAAAGAGGGAGTCAGAGCCCAGATTCTGGGAATCCCCAGGTCTGGGCTCCCCAAAGGGCCACAGCTGTTTTCTCCTTTTTGCTCACAACATGGTAAGCAAGGGGCATATTTCAGCCTTGTTTTTGTTACAGCTATTTTTGCCCCACCATTTGGCAGGTCCCAAGTTCTTGTCCTGCATCCAGGAAGAATGAGGTATGCAGACAAATGGAGGGTGAGTAAAACAAAGAGGAACTTTATTGAGCAATAAAACAGCTCAAAAGAGACCCTCAGTGGGTAGCTCCTCTCTGCAGCCAGAGTGTCCCAAGTGTTCAACTCTTAGCAGAGAGGATAGCTCCTCTCTGCAGCTGGTCATCCCATCATCTCTCCCTCCTCTTCTGGAGTCTGGCTGAGACTGGGGCTTTTACGGGCCTCGGGAAAGGAAGTGCATGCAGACTGGTCCATGGGCAGCCATGGGTGGGCTGAAAAAGGCACCACAAGTTCCCTCTCCAGTCTACAGGACTGGCAGCCCAGCCCCCAGGCTTCAGGCTGTCCTTGGCTTGAAGGTGGGGCTTCACCAGGAACCCCGACCCCTTCTACCCAGAAGCCTGAGTTTGCCTTTCACGACCCTTCATGGTGCCCAAGCTGTTTATGCCAAGGGGCGCCTGCAGGCCAGCACCAAACTGCCCTCAGCACACCCCTTGGCCTCCCTCCCATGCTTACTGGTGCCCAAAGTCTGGAAGGGATCAAGATAGCAGGAGACTGATGTGTCAGTGCTGCCCTGAGTGTGCACACTCCCAGTCAGGTTGGGAAGCGCCAGGGTTCAGCTTCAACTTTGCTCCCTGATCGGAGCAGGTGCTCACGAGTGGGAGAGACCAGGCAGCAGGAGTAGATACCTCTGAGCCTGCAGAGGGAGGGGGGCCCTTCCAGGCCCCCAAGAGTGCAGAGATGCCTGGGTCTGCAGCCACAACTTGGGCAGCTGCAGCTGCACCTGAGAGGACAGGCTCCTGCCTGCTCCTGGCTCCCACTGGCTCTGTGAAGCAAGGCACTGCCCCCAGCCCAGCTCTCCTTGGAGCCCTTCTCTGCCTGCCCATCTGTGCCCAAATACACTGCTTCTCCGCTGGTGGGCAACTCGCCTGGCCCATGGCAGAGGTCCCCAGGGCAGCAGGCAAGGTGCAAGTGGCCTGATAGCCCTAGCCAACCCCACACAAACAAACCCAATGTTCCCAGGGCCAGCCCTGCGAATCCTGGCTGCACCTTTAGCCAGGTGGTCATGGGACCCTGGGACACAGCTGGGAGCAAAGTTGAGGCCGTGGTGGAAGCTCCAAGCCTGGGAGGGGGTCCTGCCTGGCCATGCAAGGGTGGGGGTAGCACAGTCATCTGCCTCGGGGATGCAGGGTACAGGGGACCCACCGCCACCACTGCTGCTTCCACAGTTACTCCTGCTGCCACTGCTTGGGCCACCCCACTGTGGCCTGCACAATAATTGCAGCAGCCACTCTGAGATGGCCTGCTGCTGCCATCACTACCAAATTACACAAACACCAGGGAAAGTTACATAAAGCCATGCAGAAAAAAAGAAGTGATCTGAAATCAAAAGAACAGGGCACAGCTATCACTTGCCATATTCATAAGGAAGATAGTTTGCAGTTTGTGTCCAGGCAAGTTAACTTTTTACTAGAACACAAAATCAACACTTTTCAGAAGAATAAAAAAGAATTCAGAGTTGCTGCATTTCATAATCTACAATATCCAGTTTTCAACCATGTAAACAAACAGCATTATGAGACCTATACTGAAAAAACAGAGAAAGAAAAAGGGAAAATCAATAAAAAGTGACTTCAAGTTGTCCTAGATGTTGAATTTAGCAGTTGGAGACTTCTAAGCTATATATATCTATATATAGATATATATATAGATATAATTTTTCCAAGAATTAAAGATAAATATGATACCAATGAATAAACAGGAATCTTAACAAATAAGATCGAAATTTTATAGCTGAAAATTATAAAAAATTTTTGAAATGTATTAGATGGGCTCAGTGGTAGATTAAAAATGAAAGAAGAATGCATATAAAAGCTAATAGAAATTACACAATTTGGAGAAGATGGAGAAAAGAGATTAAAGAAAAAATAAGCACAGCCTTAGGATCTATGAAACAATAGCAGATGATGCAACATACAAATAACTAGAACTCCATAGAAAGAGAAGAAAACAAAATTGAAGAAATAATTTAAGAGAAAATGCTAATAAGTCAAAGAAGCCTAACAAATCCAAAGAAAATAAATACAAAACCTTCCTAAAATCATCACAGTCAAACTGCTGAAAGCCAAAAATAAAGTGAATATCTTGGAATCAGAGTAAAACAACCCAGCCCATTAGAAAAGCAATGATAGATTTATGGCCCTAAATACAACCATATTGCTAATTACACTGACTATGAGTGAACTAAACACTCTTACCAAAAGGTAGAGATTGACAGGCTGAATTTAAAAAAGAAAAATCAACTCTATACTGTCTACAAGAGATGCACTCTAGTAGGGAGACTATAGTTAACAATAATTTATTGCATGTTTCAAAATGGCTAGAAAAAAAGAATTATGTTCCCAAAACAAAGAAAGAGAAATGTTTGAAGTAATGAATATTCCAATTATCATGATTTGATCATTATACATTGCATACATGTAGCAAAATATTACGTGTACCCCCAAAATATGTACATTATATATCAACAAAAACACAAAAAGGATATGCACTCTAAATTATGAGAAACAAGTTAAAAGGATTGAAAAAGATACATTATGTAAGAATAAGCATAAGAAAAGTAGAATAGCCCTATTATCAGACCCAAAAGACTTCAATAACGTGTTAGTAGAGGCAAGAAAGTCACTTTATAATGGCATTATATATATTTCTATACATGTATACATATATCAGGAAGATATGCCAATGAAAAAACATGTATGTATGTAATAACAGAGCTTCAAAATATGAGAAGCAACACTTACAGAACTAATGGTAGAAATAGACAAATCCACAATCATAGTTGATTTTAACACCAATTCCCAGTAACTGACAGAACAAGTAAACCAAAAAATCAAGGAAAATCTAGAAGATCTGAATGACATTATCAACCATATTAATCTAATTAATGTTTAGACACCAATATATTTAACAACTGCAGAAAATCAAGTGCACTTGGAATGTTCACCCAAATAGATCATATGCAGAGCTAATAAAGAAGTTGCAATTTATTTGAAAACATTGAAATTTTACATTGTGTTATCTAATCATGATGTAATTAAACTAGAAATTAACAATAAAACATTGACAAACTTCAAATATCTGGAAAATAAACAACTTACTTTGATACAAACTGCAGAGCAAAGAAATAATTACGTTGAAAATTAGAAAGTTTTTTTCAATGGAATAATAATGGACATTTGTCAGATGCTACTAAAGCAATGCTTAGAGGAAAATGTGTAGCACTAAATGCTTATATTAGAAGAGGGGAAAGGTCTAAAATGATCTAGGCTCCCAACTTAGGAAACTAGACTAAAAGGAGGAGGTTAAGCAAATTAAACCCAAAGTAAGTAGAAGGAAGAAAAGAACAAGATTAGGGAAGAAATCAATAAAATATATATATTTTAAAAACATGAACAATAGGGGAAAGTAACATAATCAAAGGCTAATTCTATAACAAGATTAATAAAATGTATAAACCCCTAGTTAGACTGGTCAAGAAAAATGGCATAAATTTTCAATATCAAGAATAAAAACCGGGCATGGTAGCATGTGCCTGTAATTCCAGCTACTCCAGAGGCTAAGGTGGAAGGATCTCTTGAGCCAGGAATTCAAGACCAGCCTGTGCAACATAGTGAGACCTATATCTTTAAAAAAGAAAAAGAAGAAAAAAGAAAGAAAGAAAGAATAAAAGACAAAACAAAATAGACAAAAGGCTAAACA
Source organism: Cacajao melanocephalus (assembly GCA_963573385.1). Lineage (NCBI taxonomy): Eukaryota > Metazoa > Chordata > Mammalia > Primates > Pitheciidae > Cacajao > Cacajao melanocephalus. Next base: position 31,169 of record CAUYLG010015372.1, read on the forward strand.
GACACTTCACCAAAGAAGATACATAGTGGCAAATAAACACATGAAAAGATGCTAACATTAGTTGTGAGAAAATTATAAATTAAAGCCACTGTGAGATAACTCTGCATATATTAGAATGGCTAAAATATGTTTGTTTTACTTCATTAATTTCCACTCTTTATGATTACTTCTGCATTTGGGGGTTTACTTTGCTCTTCTTTCCCTGACTTTTGAGATGGTTGCTTGGATGAATTTCAACCTTAATGTATCCCTTTGTAAGCTAATGTATAACCCAGAAAAGTAGAAAATTGATGACCTTTTGCATCCTACTTTTTTTTAATATACCTAAAGTTCTAGGGCTAATTATAGGAGAACAAGTAATATACCAAAAAAATAAAGGCCAGTTCTCTTGATTCTTATTTAAGTGCTGCTTCTATTTTATAAACTTGGTAACAATGGCCTCATCTTATAAACTTAGCAACAAAGGCTTCTGATGATTTTGTGATGATAATGATAGCTTTTATGCACATGCCTTCTATGTGCTATTGATAACATGGTTGGCATTCAAATCTAAATCAAACCTTAGTCTCTACATTTTTCTGCATATAGCCTAGGTGTATAGTAAACTATACCATCTAGGTTTGTATAAGTACACTCTGCAATGTTTGCATAAGGACAAAATTGCCTAATGCCACATTTCTTTTCTTTTTTTAATTAATTTATTTTTTGAGATAGTCTTGCTCTGTCACCTAGGCTGGACTGCAGTGCCATGATCTCAGCTCACTACAACCTTTGCCTCCCAGGTTCAAGTGATTCTCCTGCCTCTGCCTCCCACATAGCTGGGATTACAAGCACCTGCCCCAACCACAGGCTAATTTTGGCCAGGCTGGTCTCAAACTCCTGACCTCAAGTGATCCACCTGCCTCGGCCTCCCAAAGTGCTGAGATTACAGGTATAAGCCACCGTGCCTAATGCCACATTTCTAAGAAGGTATCCCCACTGTTAAGGGATGCATGACTGTGTTTCAGTGGTAAAGTCACAGAGCTCATTGAAAGAGGTTAAGCAAGAAGGTCAAGGGGGAGGCCTCGGAAATAAGGGCAAATGAAGTTAGAGATAACAGGGTAAATGGTAAGTGGGGAGAGAAATCTAAGGGGAGAAGAAAATAATGAAGGTAATTGAGGGAATTCCAAGTGGTCAGTGGGAAATAAATGTTTATATGTCATCAAAGAAGTTAAGGCCAGAGATACAATATAGCTGTAGTCCCTGAAGCCATGAATCACTCCTTAAAATAAACGGTTGGTAGCAGGAGTTACCACTGCTTACGTTTCTACTTAGAAGAACAGAAGCCAGTTTGTTCAGTCTCTCTCTCTCTTTCTCTCTCTCTTTGCCCACGCATAAGCTCAGAAGGCAGGAAGCAAGATGCTTTCCTGTCCAGCAGCGTCCATATCTGGGTACTGGAAACCATACCCTACACCATGTCTAAGAGCATCTTAGGCCCTTGAGAGGAGTGATCCCATAGAGCAGCCGAACAGGGACTAAACCAGGTGAGGGCCAGATGGCATCTCTCCCAATGGGAAGTCAATGGGAGATGTGCTGTTCCTGTCAATGGGAGGCATTCTTTCTGCTAACCACCAGGGAGTTCACCAAAGGAAGCTCCCCAGGCCTGCCACTTGAATGGATGCCAGATGGCCTGGGTCACTAATTCACTCCCTTTATCTTCCTGGCACTAGCTCCCACCAGGGCTGCAGGAGCAGGGAATGAATGGTCCCTGGGTGTTCACTGCACCCCATCAGGTGATCCTTTCAAATCCTGGTTCCTCCCCAAGGTATGTTGACTCTGTCATTCTCTCCTCTCCATTCCCACCATCTACAAACATGTATATCTTCATGCAGGAAAGACCAGAAAGTAAGCACTCTGCGTATTGTGCATATGTTCAAACCAATTTTTAAATTATTATTTCAGACCTTAACTCTGGCTTTTGCAAATCAATAACCAAGAATTTGATTACTTTTTCTCTGATTCCTCTGTGCTAGCACATATGAAGCAATAGGTATCTCAAGTATAATTCTCAACAGCATTAGCCACTCACCAAATACCAGAAAAACCAGATCTGTTCATTTACTAAAATAATATCTTACCAAAGTAAGAGAACAAGGCCAAGGATGGATTCTTAGGAAACATCAATGTTTAAAGGTCTTCTGGAGGCCAGGCACAGTGGCTCCCTCCTGTAATCCCAGCACGTTGGGAGGCTGAGGCTGGCAAATTACTTGAGGTCGGGAGTTCACGCCCAGACTGGCCAACATGGTGAAACCCCTCTCTACTAAAAATACAAAAATGTAGCTGGGCATGGTGGTACATGCCTGCATTTTAGCTACTTGGGAGGCTGAGGCAAGAGAACGGCTTGAACCTGGGAGGTAGAGGTTGCAGTGAGCCAAGATTGCACCACTCCACTCCTGAGCTATAGAGTAAGACTATGTCAAAAAAAAAAAAAAAAAAAGGTCTGCTGGAGAATGGAGAATGAGTAAAGAATGAAGAGAATGAACTCATAGGACACCAAAGAGGCAATGTTTTTGGGGACAAGGTCAGTAGTGTCTGTGCCATAAAGGAATAAAGTAAGACATTCACGTTCTGCACATTTACGCCAGAACTTAAAGTATAATAAAATTAATTAATTAAATTTGCACACACACACGGGTGTGTAGATTTATTCTATTACCAACGTGTGTGTTGGTAATATAATTTATTTATTATAATTTATAGTGTCTTACTTTATTTTAAAAAGCCCATTGGCATTGGCTCTCAGGTTCACATTAACCTTTCTCTCTGGAAAGGAAGGGTGGAATATGGAAACAGAGAGATGTGAGTTTCAATCATAGCTCCAATCCCTACTCAGTACACAAGCGGCCTTGGAGTTAGCTTCTCATCCACCAATTTCAACCTAAAATGCTTTCTGTAGGTCACACTCTCAGAGTACGGTCTTGAGAACAGCAGCACCAGCGGCACCTGGAAACCTATTAGAAATGCAAATTCTTTAGCCATACTCCAGATGTGCAAAATCAGAAACTGTGTTTACCAAGCCCCCTAGGGTGCTGTGATACAAACTAAAGTTTGAGAACCACTGAGCTGTAGAATTGGTGCAATGTGGAGAAGAGATAAAACGTACAGAACCAAGGATAGTAGTGCTAACACGTGGTGGATCTTAAATAGACTCTGTTTGTCACCTCTATACCTTCATTCCTACCCTCGCTCTGTTCTTCCTCAGCTAACCTTCTGCTAGTCTTTTTTCTTGTTTCTCAGCAATTTTCTTCCTTCTTTCTTCCCCATTCTGTCACAAAGAAACACTCCAACATACTTAACTCTCCTAGGCCAATTATTGATAATGTGGTCCACATGGTGGTGAAAGAACCAATTAGTCCAAATGCATTTTCCTTTCACAGAACAAAAAAAGAGCTAACTGGCTATTTAAAAGTCATGTAGAAACCTCCACACACAAAGCCCAATTGTTTGGCTGAATTTTTCATTTTCCAATTGCTTATGTTGGTGCTATGTAGACAAAACCTAAACTAATTACTCTGTAGGTTTTTGGCTCTAACAGTATCAACAGAATGTGGAAGTCATAGATTGAAGATGCAGCCAAATGCGGTTCCTGGGAAGAGGAAATAAGCAATGGTTTTTTCCTAAATGTGGGTCCATATTTATTTCTAGTAAAAGCCCATAATGAAAATTGCTATGTATACTTGCTGACAAACACATTGAAATGAACAGAGCCCCATTACTTGGCACAATACAATTTTTACTCCATAGCTCTTGTTTGTATAACATTTTCATCATTTACGAGAACTTTGTTTTTCTAATCACTAGATTGATAGAAGTAAATATGGAGTATCCGGAAGAAAGAAAAAGCTTGAAAACAACCAAGTGCCATGCTTTTATCAATCCCATTGCTTAATTGATAATCACTGCATTTCCATTCAGTTTTAAACCAATTATTGTGATTTAGCTGTACAAAAGAAAACTCTCCTTTTAAGCTATTTGAAGTACTAGAAATAACTTTTAAAATGCCACCATTTAAATAGATTTGTATTAGGCAGATTATGTACAATCAAGTATCAATTCTGTTTGGGCAGTTGTCAAGAAGCCTGAAAAATATTGTCAGGAGAGTGTGTACTGTGATATATGGAATCGCTTTAACCCTTTTAACATCTCCCAGGTTTAAAATGTCTTTAGCAGTGAGGGACTTATCAATCTTCATCTCATTTCTCTTAGGTCTATTTTTCAACAACCCCTAGGTGCGCTGACTTCCTTTCATGAAGGGTCAGCCTGTATTTCCTGTGCTATTCTCCACATCAGACAAAGAGGATATAAACAGCCTCAGAATCCCAGGACTGATTGCTGGGCTCCTGTGGCTCTCCTGTATTAAAATCCTCATGGCTTTGAGCAAATAGGTGAGGGCTTCTTTCTAAATTGAGAACCATATTTAGGAACCCGGTCTTGGTATTCTGATTAATTTCTTTTTTTCCTTTATTTTTTCTTTTATTGTTATTATTATTGCTATTGTACATTTTATAAAGATTGGCAGTATTTCAAGCATTGTTGAGTAAATCTCCACCCCAAAATTCAACCATGTAAAATGCAAGGTTATTGCCAGGTTGATGAAATGATCTGAGCTGGCCACATTGTAGCTAGGCATCTGGGAGTTCCAGAGCCAGAAAGACTTTGCCAATTACACTTCATCTGAAATTTACATTACTGTGGCACTTTTTAATATTTTTACATATGTTACATCAGTTAATTTTGACAAAACCTTGTGAGGGAGATATGTCTGTTACTCCCATTTGACAGATGAGAATGCTGCCATTCAAAAAGGTCAGGTACTTTGCACAAGGAAACAGATCGTTTTCATTCTTATCTCTAGCCCAGATGTGACTCACTTAAGAGCCCTAGCTTCCATCCACTATTCTATAATTTCCTGCCTTTGTCACTCTGAAAGCCTTACCCAGAACCCCAGCTTGGTGTAAAGAGAGACTTTCCCAATAACACAGCAGCTCCAAAAGCTCCCGAACTCTGCCTCCCCTTTTCCCCCAGCGGCAAGCTCTTTCTGCCAGTAAGACCTTATAAACTCTTCTAGGAACCACCCACTTCCCATGTTGAGTGCCTCTTGAGTCACACCAAGTGGTGCTAGCACTTATGGTGTGATCTTAATCAAGTAGCTTAGCCTCTCTGACCTCAGCTTCCTCTTCAGCAAAATGAATATAATACTAATAGTCATGTACTGTTGTCACGTGATTCACAGATAGCATAGATGTAAAGCCCCTGCCCTAGTACCCTAGGGACCTAGGTGTTCAATCAATGAATAGTACTATCCTTGTTTTTGCCAGTGCAGCTACCAGTTTCTTTATAGTTCATATATATATATATATATATATATATATATATATATAGTTTGTTTTTTAGGTTCTGGGACACATGTGCAGGTTTGTTACATAGGTATACATATGCCATGGTAGTTTCCTGCACCAATCAACCCGTCATCTACATGGTGTGATTTTAATCAAGTAGCTTGAACAACCTGTCATCTAGGTACTTCTCCTAATGCTGTCTCTCCCTTTGCCCCCCACCCCCGACAGGCCCCGGTGTGTGGTGTTCCTCTCCCTGTGCCCATATGTTCTCATTGTTCAAGTCCCACTTATGAGTGAGAACATGCCGTGTTTGATTTTCTGTTCCTGTGTTAATTTGCTGAGGATGAAGGTTTCCAGCTTCATCCATGTCCCTGCAAAGGACATGAACTCATTCTTTTTTATGGATGCATAGTATTCCATGCTGTATATGTGCCACATTTTCCTTATCCAGTATTTCATTGATGGGCATTTGGGTTCATTCCAAGTCTTTGCTGTTGTGAATAGTGCTGCAGTAAACATGCATGTGCATGTGTCTTTGTAGTAGCATGATTGATAATCCTTTGGGTATATAATGAGTAATGGGATTGCTGGCTCAAATGGTATTTCTGGTCCTAGATCATTAAGGAATAGCCACACTGTCTTTCACAATGGTTGAACTAATTTACACTTCCAACAGTGTAAAAGCACTCCTATTTCTCCATATCTTTACCAGCATCTGTTATTTCCTAATGTTTTAATAATCACCATTCCAACTGGTGAGAGATGGTATCTCATTGTGGTTTTTATTTGCATTTCTCTAATGACCATTGATGATAAGCTTTTTTTCATGTTTGTTGGTCACATAAAATGTCTTCTTTTGAGAAGTGTCTGTTCATATCCTTTTCCCACCTTTTGATGGGGTTGTTTTTTTCTTGTAAATTTGTTGTTCCTTGTAGATTCTGGATATTGGCCCTTTGTCAGCTGGATAGACGGCAAAAATTTTTTTCTCATTCACTAGGTTGCCTGTTTACTCTGATGATAGCTTCTTTTGCTGTGCAGAAGCTCTTTAGAGCTTTAATTAGATCCCATTTGTCAACTTTGGCTTTTGTTGCCATTGCTTTTGGTGTTTCCAGTTATGAAGTCTTTGCCCATGCCTATGTCTTGAATGGTATTGCCTAGGTTTTCTTCTAGGGCTTTTATGGTTTTAGTGCTTACATTTAAATCTTTAATCCATCTTGAGTTAATTTTTGTATTAAGGTGTAAGGAAGGGGTTGGTCCAGTTTCAGTTTTATGCATATGGCTAGCCAGTTTTCCCAACACTATTTATTAAATAAAGAATCCTTTTTCCATTGCTTATTTTATTCAGGTTTGTCAAAGACCAGATGGTTATAGATGTGTGGCATGATTTCTGAGGCCTCTGTTCTGTTCCATTGGTCTATATGTCTGTTTTGATACCAATACCATGCTGTTTTAGTTACTGTAACCTGGTAGTATAGTTTGAAGTCAGCTATGATGCCTCCTGCTTTGTTCTTTTTGCTTAGGATTGTCTTGGCTCTATGGGCTCTTTTTTGGTTCCATATGAAATTTAAAGTAAATTCATACTTTAAAGTAGCTTGATGGGGATAGCATTGAATCTATAAATTACTTTGGGCAGTATGGCCATTTTTATGATATTGATACTTTCTGTCCATGAGCATGGAATGTTTTTTCATTTGTTTATGTCCTCTCTTATTTCCTTGAGCAGTGGTTTGTAGTTCTCCTTGAAGAGGTCCTTCACATCCCTTTTAAGTTCCATTTCTAGGTATTTTATTCTCTTTGTAGCAGTTGTGAATGGGAGTTCACTCATGATTTGGCTGTCTGTCTATTACTGGTGTATAGGAATGCTTGTGATTTTTGCACATTGATTTTGTTTCCTGAGACTTTGCTAAAGTTGCTTATCAGCTTAAGGAGATTTGGGGATGAGACAATGGGTTTTCTAAACATACAATTATGTCATCTGCAAACAGAGATAATTTGACTTCCTCTCTTCCTATTTGAGTACTCTTTATTTCTTTCTCTTGCCTAATTATTGGAGGACCACTCCAGACCCTGTTTCTCCGTATCACCACCAGAGGCTGCAGCACAGCAAAGATTACTGCCTGTTCCTTCTTCTGGAAGCTTTGTCCCAGAGGGGCACCCACCAGATGTCAGCCAGAGCTCTCCTCTATGAGGTTTCTGTTGGCCGCTGCTAGGAGATGTCTCTCAGTTAGGAGGCATAGGGATCAGGGACACACTTGAGGAGGTAGTCTGTCCCTTAGCAGAGCTTGAGCGCTGTGCTGGGAAATCTGCTGCTCTCTTCAGAGCCAGCAGTCAGGAACATTTAAGTCTGCTGAAGCTGTGCCCACAGCTGTCCCTTCCTCCAGGTGCTCTGTCCCAGAGAGATGGGACTTCAATCTATAGGCCCCTGACTGGAGCTGCTGCCTTTCTTTCAGAGATGCCCTACCCAGAGAGGAGGAATCTAGAGAGGCAGTCTGGCTACAGTGGCTTTGCCAAGCTGCGGTGGGTTCTGCCCAGTTCAAACTTCCCAGCAGCTTTGTTTACACTGTGAGAGGAAAACCACCTACTCAAGCCTCAGTAATGGTGGATACCCCTCCCCGCATCAAGCTCAAGCATCCCAGGTTGACTTCAGACTGCTGTACTGGCAGCAAGAATTTCAAGCCAGTGGGTCTTAGCTTGTTGGGTTCTGTGGGGGTGGGATCCACTGAGCTAGATCACTTGGTTTCCTGGCTTCAGCCCCTTTCCAGGGGAGTGAACAGTTCTGTCTCACTTGCATTCTAGGCACCACTGGGGTATGAAAAAACACTCCTACAGCTAGCTTAGTGTCTGCCCAAACCACTGCCCAGTTTTGTGCTTGAAACCCAGGGCCTTGGTGGTGTAGGCACCCAAAGTAACCTCCTGGTCTATAGGTTGCAAAGACCGTGGGAAAAGCATAGTAACTGGGCTGAATAGCACTGTCTCTCATGGCACAGGGTCCCTCACGGGAGGGTCACTCACAGCAGAGTCCCTCACTGTTTCCCTTAGCTAGGAGAGGGAGTTCTCTGACCCCTTTAACTTCCTGGGTGAGGTGATGCCCTACTCTGCTTCTGCCCTCTGTGGGCTGTACCTGCTGTCCAATCAGTCCCAATGAGATGAGCTGGGTACCTCAGTTGAAAATGCGGAAGTCAGCTGCCTTCTGTGTTGGTCTCACTGGGAGCTGCACACCAGAGCTGTGCCTATTCAGCCTTCTTGTCCAGGAATCCCTCTCTATAGTTTTGCTGTGCTCTGAAAAACTTCAGATTCCAAAATGCCTTTCTCCAAGCTCAGAGAAAGAAGATACACTCTATCTGTACAGAGCTGGGCTCTGATAATTTGAGGGAGAGAATTTTGGATTCTAACTCAGGGATCCTAGGATCCTATCAAAGCTCAATACCTAGCTATATCCCCAGGTTGAGCCACATTTTTCTTGCTTGTGTTGTAGGAGATTTGGAACAGAATTTCTCTAAGATCCCCTAGAGGCCTCATAGTTTGTGATTCTAAGACTTCAGTCCCTCTGGGGAAGACAGAGAAGAGGCTTGGGAAAAGAGAAAGGGGGAGGAAAGTGATGGAGAGAGTAGACGTACTAAGCATTTACTTACTGGACTGATGCCCCTAAGAAAGACCTGAGTCCTGAAAGCAAAGCAGTCTGGTGTATGAGAAAGAGGCTCCGAAGTCAGACAAGCCCAGGTCTAAATCCTATTTATACCCAAATTTGCTTTGTGGTTTTGGTCAGGCTGATTAGGGATGTTAATACATACCTCATAGGGCTATGGTGAGATGTACATGAGAAACTTACACACAGTGCTTCTCAGATGGCCCACTACTGCGTCAAAAACACATAATTCCTTCCATTCCTTTACTCCTAGTCATAAGAGGTGAAAGAGCATCTGTGATAATGTGATATAATAAGATATATTTTTTTCAGTCTTGATCCTTGGCTCCTGACCAAAGACCCTAGAACTCCTGTAATTTCCTAAGCTATAGGAGCCATAGGAGCATCTTTTGTTGTAATATTTGATCCTTGCTCCCAGTTCCTAAAATGGCTCAGACCGATAAAGGTGAAAGGAACATATTTTGCTATTTTTAACAGGCCCCTTTTAACCACACAGAGTTTATGCTTTACTAAGGTGGCTTTGGGGAGCTGGCTGCCAGGAAGACCAGCCAAGTAACTAAAGGGTTGAAACTTTCACTCCCACTCCCTGACCTTATGGGAGGAAGAGAAACTGGAGGTTGAGTTAATAACCAATGGCCAGTAATTTAGTCAGTCATGCCTGTGTAAGGAAGCCTCCATAAAAACCCTAACTGAATTGGTCAGAGAGCTTCCAGATTCCTGATCACATTTAGGTGCTGGTGTGCACAGGACATAGAGCTTCTGTACAACCCCATGCACCCTTATAGTTTGCCTTATGCATTTCTTTCATTTGGTTGTTCCTAAGTTGTACCTTTTATAATAAACTAGTAAAGAGTATGTACTTCTGAGTTCTGTGAGATATTATAGCAAAGTGAGGAGGGGGTTGTGAGAAGCCCTTATTTGTAGCCAGGTTGGACGGAAGTGCACGTAACTTAGGAATCACTACTTGTGAATGACATCTAAAGTGGGGGACAGTTTTGTGGCAGCCAACATTAGCAGCCAAAGGTATCTAAGTCATACAGCACTGAAGTACGTTAGCGATGGTGAATTTGTACAGATCTGCAGCAACCTCAATTCTTGCCTCCTCGGAAGAAAGAATGGAACCAAGGAGGCAGAAGGCAGGAGAGACCAACCAAGGCAAGTTTTAGAACAGGAATGAAAGTTTGTTAAAAAGCTTTAGAGCCAGAATGAAAGGAAGGAAAGTAGGGCCATGTGGGCAACTTTAAAGACAACTGCACAGTTTCGACCTTTGACTTAGGGCTTTATATGTGGGTGTACTTCCAGGGACTTGTATTCCTTCTTCCCTGATTCTTCCCCTGGGGTGGGCTGTCATCACACACAGTGGCCTGCTAGCACTTGGAGGGGAGCATGCACAGTGTGTTTATTGGAGGTGTATGCATGCTCACTTGAGGCATTTGTCTCTTAACAGTCAAATGTCCCTAGGAGGTCATACACCAGTTAAACTCCACCATTTTGCCTGTTAGTACACATACTTGAGCCCACTTGCCCAATTCCTGAGATCTTATCAGGAAGCTGCTGATCACCAGTTTCAGGTCTTTACTATCTATTGGGAGACTACCATTCCCTGGCACTGGCTGTGACCAATTATTATTTTAGAGAGACAGTTAACAACCACTTGACCATCACCTGATGGGTACTTGACATTTCTGGTGGTGGGAGGGGCCTTTCCTACCCTGCTGGTGTCTGACTACCTACCTACCATAACAGGACAGAGCCTTTAACTCATGAGGGTCTGTGATAACTTAAGGTAGTTTCGTAATTAAATTGTAGGACACCAAGTTGTTGTCTAGAGAGTTAGAAAATTGCTTAATGTGAGGGAAAAGAGTACACATTTGGTGTCAGAAGTGTTGTGAATATAGAAAAACTAAGGTTTTTCCTTTTCGTAGTACCCAGTAGCCAAAGCTGGAACAGTTTCAACAACAAAATAAATGATTAGAAGTGTGGGCTGGGCATGGTAGCTCATGCCTGTAATGCCAACACTTTGAGAGTTTAAGACAGGAGGATCACTTAAGGCCAGAAATTCAATAGCAGCCTGGGCAACATAGTGAGACACAGTCTCTACAAAAACTTTTTTTGATTAGCTGGAAGCCTGTAGTCCTAGTGACTGGAGAGGCTGAGTTGGGAGGGTCGCTTGGGCCTAGGAGTTTGGGGCCGCAGTGAGCTACCATTGAACCACTGCACTCCAGCCTGAGCAGCAGAGCAAGCCCCTGTCTTTAAAAGAAATTTAAAAATAGAATATTGGATTGTAACTCACAGAACAGAATAAATACCTGTAACTCTGTACCAATACAAATAAATAATTTAACATATAAACAAATTAAGAAGGGGTTGTTCTTTACAGAGCAATCCAGTTAATAATGTGTGGTCTCTCTACCTGAGTCTCTTTAAACAACAAAATAAAAGAGTATGTAATCACTGTCATAGACATGATCTATCAATTTTAGTGAAATTTGAAAAGATGCCAAAATTAGCAAAATTTGAGGAGAGACAGGATATTTGCATAGGCTTAAAATAACTCCTCCAAGACATTTATTAATTATAAAGGGAAAAAATAATTATACTGGATGACATGGTTTGACTGTTTCCCCACCCGAATCTTGTCTTGAATTATAATCCCCATCATCCCCACATGTCGTGGGAGTGACCCAGTAGGAGGTAATTGAATCATGGGGGCATGAGATCTAATGGTTTTATAAGCATCTGGCAGTTCCTCTGCTGAAACTCACTCTGTCCAGCTGCCTTGTCAAGAAGGTACTTGCTTCTCCTTTGCCTTTCACCATAATTTTAAGTTTCATGAGGTCTCCCCAGCAATGCAGAACTGTGAGTCAATTAAACCTCTTTTCTTTATAAATTACCCAGTCTTGGATATTTCTCCATAGCAATGTGAGAATGGACTAATATGGTGAAGAAACCCAGCAGAAACCAACTTAACCAAACAATCAAGGATAAAATCATCAGAATTAAGACATTGTGTCTTTTTTTGAGGAGTTTTGCTTTCATTGCCCAGGCTGGAGTGCAGTGGCGGCAATTTTAGCTCACTACAACCTCCACTTCCCGGGTTCAAGCAATTCTTGTGCCTCAGCCTCCCAAGTAGCTGGAATTACAGATGCCCATCACCACGCACGGCTAATTTTTGTACTCTTTAGTAGAGGCAGGATTTCACCATGTTAGCCAGACTGGTCTTGAACTTCTGACCTCAGGTGATCCACCCACCTCAGCCTCCCAAAGTACTGGGATTACAAGTGTGAGCCACTGCGTCTGGCCAAGACATCATGTCTTAATCAATGCCAAATCAAGAGACATTCTACAAAGTCACTGACCAGTACTCTTCAGAAGTGCCCAGGTTACAAAAGACAAGGAAAGACTGAGAAACTGTCACCCACTGGAAAAAATCAAGGAGACATGACTACAAAATAGGGGATCCTGGATCGGATCCTGGGACAGAAAAAAGGATATTAGATTAAAAGGTGAGGAAATCCAAATGAAATCTGTGATTTACTTGATAGTATTGTACTATACCAATGTTAATTTCCTAGTTTGATCATTGTACTCTGGTTATATAAGATGTTAATATTAGGGCAAGCTGGGTGAAAGGTGTGTGAGAAATCTGTACTATTTTTGTAACTTTGAAATGCTTGAAATTCTTTCAAAATTTTCATATATTTAGAAGTGAGGCAGTGTCTGGCAGATGCACCTGACAGGAATCACTTAACTTACACATACCCTGAAGAGTGACCCTACGGTCTAAGAATAATTTGTGTTTGGAGTTCTGTGCTAAGGAATCGGGAGTGGCCAACCCAGAGATTCACTCCTTCTCTATGAAAGATGTTTAAATTCCAAGCCCTTGGTTTTGGGTTAAACAGAGGTTTCTAGGTAGAGGGTGCTAAGTTAAAAATGCCATGTAAACAGCATGCTTTTTACAAATGGTAGAGGTTCTCCTGTCCAGCCCACCTTTACTGGACCACGCCTGTACTTAAGTACCCCCAATAAATCCTATGTCTCATTCACTAACTCTGGATCTCTTCTTCAGCCTCTCAGACACAGTATCATCCCTCTTGTCGTCAGTGTAAGGGTCTGGCATGACAGACAGCAATGATCTTTGTCAGTACTACCCAAAGTATGTGAGACCAAATATTTAAAAATTGTTTTAGCAGTAATTCTATGTCTGTTGGACTTTAAAAGTTTTTTCGTTGGAGCTGGAGCTCTGGTTTTTTTTGTTTGTTTGTTTGTTTGTTTGTTTTTCTGAAATAGGACCTCACTCATGCCCAGGCTGGAGTACAATGGCACAAACACTGCTCACTGTAGCCTCGACCACTCCAGGCTCAGGTGATCCTCCCACCTCAGCCTTTTCCTAAGTAGCCACAGGTGTGTGCCACCATGCCCAGTTAATTTTTGTATTTTTTTGTAGAGATGGGGTTTTGCCATGTTTCCCAGGCTGGTCTTGAACTCCTGAGCTCAAGCTATCTGCTTGCTTTAGCCTCCCAAAGTGCCGAGATTACAGGCATGAGCCACTGTGCCTGGTAACTGGGGCTTCCTGATAAAATAAAAAAAATGATAACAAGTAAGAAAGTAGTGGGAAGGGCTCTACTGTGTCATTGTCCCTGGGAAGACTGTCCTTTACTTCACAGACTTCCTGGGAATGGCCAGGCCCTTTCTCTACTTACCTATTTGTAGCCAACACCAAGAGTGTACCAAATAAATTACTCAGCAGGTCCTCAAGAAATACATTCAAGTGAGAAAAGATGATTAGAATCCACCTTTCTTCTGCATTAGAAACTTTATAATGCTAAGCTTATATGTGTAGAGGTCTTTGATCATCATTAGTGGTATCTTAAATGGTCACCAATACTTGTGTGTGTGTGTGTGTGTGTGTGTGTGTGTGTGTATGTATTTATATTTCATTTTAGAAAATGAAGCCAGGCACAGTGGCTCTTGCCTATAATTCCAGCACTTTGGAAGGTCAAGACGAGCAGATCACTTAAGGTCAGGACTTTGAGACCAGCCTGACCAACATGGTGAAACCCCATCTCTACTAAAAATACAAAAAATTAGCTGGGCATGGTGGCCCATAACTGTAATCCCAGCTACTCAGGAGGCTGAGGCAGGAGAACTGCTGGAATCCCAGGGCAGAGGTTGTAATGAGCTGAAATTGCACCCCTGTACTCCAGCCTGAGAAACAGAGCAAGGTTCCATCTCAAAAATAAATAAATAAATAATGATTAAGCAACAAAGATCTCTTAAAGAGTTGGAGTCAAACCAAGCCTATAACTTTTCATTTTGTTTTACACATTTTATTTCAGCACTCAATCCTTAACCAGGTGTAATACCTTTTAACTCTGATAATGCAGCAGTGAAATTGAAATCTAGATCTCTAACTTTATCAAAAATAGCACATATCCAGTTTTGAAAAGGGCTTTTTCTTAAAAAAAATAATTTGAAAGACAATGATTCAGCCATTATATTCTTAGAATAGATAACAATGAATAAAATTATACCATTGCCTTCTTCCACTCCACCTCTTTCTCCTCTTCTACCCTGCCATACAAAGTTTCAAAAAATATAACATCAATGTGAAATAGAAATGTTGCCATCCACTGTGAAGCAATGAAGCACAGTGTTCATTAATCCCGCCAGTCCAAATAGAACCCTGAAACAGATTGTGGAAGTCATGGATTCATCTGCATAAAGCCTTTTCCTTTCCCCTCTTCTGGTAAGAGAAGCTCTTCCCCCTATGGGAAACAGGGAACCAATCTCCCTACCCAGAAAGATTGATGCAGGGATGGGAAAGTCACCCAGCCTCGGCCAATCAGGCTCATGTTTAGGACTTGAGCTGTACCCTTTCTGTAACAAACTGTAGGCTATGGTATGAACAATGTATTCCTGGAGCACTGTAGGGTACCATGTAGTTTTCCAGAGGAAAGCCGTTTTCAGAAAATAAAGGCAGTATAGGGAAATGGAGAGTTGAGACATGTAGAGAGAAGAGATTGGATGGTTGGGGAGGAGAAAGAGAGTCAGAGAAAAAGACAGAGCGGAAACAAGAAAGCAGAACAGAGAGTCTGAGGTTTCTGGTAATGACGTGTGGCACAAGAACCCCCAACTCTGTTGGAAGTCAGCAACTCTTCTGGATTCTTAAGTTACATGCCCAAGGATATCCCGATTTTTCTTCAGCTTGTTGAGGTTATCATTCTGTCGTTTAAAAAAATAAACATGATGATGAACATGACCCCTTTATGTGTCTAATCAAATAAAAGAAGGAACTAAGCTCTATAGCAACTGTCTTTGCCTTGACATTTGAATACACCTTTGAGCATGCAGCAGATCAGTCCCATGAAATCGAAACTGGAACTCAGTTATAAGCTTTCCAGCCAGGGCTTGTGCTACAGAGAATTTCTAAGAAAGTAAATTTGACTTTGATGTTAGTTTCTCTTTAGTGCTCCCCTATATGACCCAATTCTCACTGCTCATGTGCAAGGGAGAGAAAAATCATCTGATATTTTTCATTAATGTTTAAAGGTTAATGAACAGTTTACTCCTTCTGGTAACATAGCTGCATTTCATAAGGGTCAAGATCAATGTTTAGTCTAAAGAAATGAATCTCCAATGCTGAAATCATAAAGACTGTAGTGCATTAGGAAGCTATTTTCTGTCAAGGAAATCATCCTGATATTTACATGAGGAGCTATGCAAGTGACATTTTAGGTATCAGAAGTTTGTGCATCTCTTTAAAATCCAGATACGTGATCATGCAAAGGATTGACTCATACGAGTTCAACAAATAATTTAGAATTACTTCCATCAAGTTTCTTCAAAATTCAAAGATATTAATGTCCCAATGCCCCTTGACTAACTGCCCTCAGGGACTTTTACCAGCAGGCTATTCTTGACTATATGGATGCATGAGATCAGGTAAATGTTCAAGCCTTAAATCTTAACTGTTCTTTGTCGAAATAAGACTACATTCATGATTTCTGTTCATTCAAGTTACAATCTGTGCTGACAGACAATGCACAAATACCTACTTTACACAATTAAATAACCAGAATATCTATTAAATATTAAAAAGCATTAACCATCTGAATTTCTGAAGAAGGTGAAAACTATTCTAGATTTTTTAAGACAAATTTCCCCTCCTTCACTCTTCAGCCCTTTCTAATGCCCTCCCCTATATTTGGTCTCTACCTTTTTTCCTTTCACTTCCTCTGTATTCCATTCTTTGGTTTTCTTCTGTTTTGTTTTGTTTTTTAGAGAAAAGGTCTTGCTCTGTTACCTAGGCTGGTGTGCAGTGGTGCATTCATAGCTCACTGCAGTCTGGAACTTCTGGGCTCAAGCGATCTTCCCACCTCAGCCTCCCTAGTAGCTGGACCTACAGGCATGTGCCACCACACCTGGCTAATTTTTTTTTTTCCATTTTTTTGTATAGACAGGGTTTCCCTATTTCTAGGGCTAGGCTGGTCTCAAACTCCTGTTCTCAAGCCATCCTGCTGCTTCATCCATTCTTTTTTCATTTTTTCTTTCTTTTCTCTTTCATCCATCATCCATTCTTCCTGCCTCCTTCAATCAATTACTTAGTGTTTGTTGGGAAGTTAGTTCCAGGTACTGGGTTAAACACAAACATGAAAAGATGGGGGGGGGGTCCTCGCCATTGTCCTTTTTTGTTGTTGAGTAATGTATTACCCACAACTCAAGCAACTTAAACCAATTCACATTTATTACCTCCCCACTCAGTACATCAGAGAACAGCCTGGTTTGACAGGAATCTGCTCAAGGTCACCCCTGGCCAGTATCCAGGTGTCAGCTGGGTTGGGAACTTAGGTGTAGGCTCTGAGGAGAAATCCGCTGCCAAACCCATTCAAGTTGTGGCAGAGGTTAGTACCCTGCAGTTACAGGACAGAAATGCTCATTTCTTTGCCATCTGACATCTGGGACCTCCCTCAGCTCCTTGAAGCCACCCACATTCCTTTGCCCATGGCTCCTCAATCTTTAAGTAGTAACAGTGCCAAATGACTGTCCTGCTTCAAATCTGACTACCTCTACTACCCACCAGCCAGAGAAAACTCCATTTTTAAGGATTTATGTTATTACATTGGGCCCACCAGGCTAATCCAGGCTAATCTCCCTCTATAAAAAAACATAATCTCAAGTGTGATAGCACATTCTGATGTCCCAGGAACTCAGGCGAGACTTCGTTGGGGTCCGTTTTAGAACTTCTGCCTATGCATCTGCCATCAGGCACTTACATGCTGGTGGGCATGGGCAAACGATAGCACTGCAATAAGATAATTGTACAAAAGAGAATGCGGTAAACAAAATGGCACACATACATACAATGGAATACTATGCAGCCATAAAAAGGAAGAAAATTCTGACATGCTACCACATGGATGAACCTTGAGGACATTATGCTAAGTGAAATAAACCTATGATCCCACTTATATGCAGCACCTAGAATAGGCAAATTCACAGAAATGGAAAACAGAATAGAAGTTCCCAGGCATTGGCGGGAGGAAGAATGAAGTTATTGTTTGGTGGTTATAGAGTTCTGCTTGGGATAATGAAAGTGTTACGGAAATGGATAGTGATGACAATCACACAACATTGTGAATGTACTTAAAAGTAAAATAAGATAGTTACCACGTGGTCATCTTTTACAAACCCATAAACATTTTGATTAGCTATGTGTGTTGAAAACTGTAAATATCTTCAGTAGTGATAAAACTAAAATAACTTTGATTTGTTCATAAGTAGCTAAACTGCGGAGGTGGATTAAAACCTCAGAAGAATAGCAGAAATCAAATTTCAGAAAAGTTATTTTGGGGCTTTCCTGTGAAATGTATGAACAGAAAGGCTCAGAGAAGGGCATGGAAGATAATAATGTATACTCTCTCCTCCTCCCTGAATAATGAAAACCATGCGTACTTGTTCCCTCTGTATGTTAAACATTTCCTTTTATTGGTATATTCTGTATTCGTTTTGTATAGTTTACCAAGGTGACTTACCCTAGGAACAATATTATATAGGAAGCAGGTATATTCTGATCACATTCAGGTTGAGTGTACAGAAGAAAATATAGTGTTTGGCCGGGCGCGGTGGCTCACGCCTGTAATCCCAGCTCTTTGGGAGGCCGAGGTGGGTGGATCACCTGAGGTCAGGAGTTCAAGACCAGCTTGGCCATCATGGTGAAACCCCATCTTAAAAAAAAAAGAAAATATAGTGTTTTCTCTTTAGAGAACTGGAAACACTCCCTGCATTGATGTATAGTTTAAGAATGGCACTTTTGTTACATGTTATCATAAAGGTGCTTAATAGAGCTGAATTAAAGTTTTTCAAATCTGTAAACAAAGGAAAAAGTACTGGATTGAACACTTAAAAATGATTTAAATGATGAACTTTATGTTCTGTATATTTTACAGTAACATAAAATTAAAATGTTGAAAAAACAGACCGAAGGCATAGGAAAAGAACAGCATAACTTGCTTACTGAAAGAGCAAAGTGTCAGATTGGGGAGGAGATTACGATCAGTTGGGTGTGGGTGACAAGGGTGTGGTCTGTGCGGTGGGAGAGACAGTGTCATAATTTCAGTTCCCTTTTTGGTCACCGCACAGCTAAAGGAACTTGTTAATTTTGTTCAAACATGCCTTGCTTTCTTGCACTAGCTGCCTGGAAAGCAAACCTTATTTAGCAATCACTGATAGTCCTAGAACTTTGAGTGTTAATGATAGAGTTGTGAATCAAGTAGCTGCTATTTCTTAAATGTCACATTAGTGACCCCAAGTTCACCTTGTTTCTTGGAAATAGCAAGAAGGAAACACAGAGACTGACCACGATGCTGAGCACTGTGCTTCCTTACATAGCTTCAGTGCCTCACAATGACAATGAAAGTTAAGTAGCCATGAAACTGTTTTTCCCAGTTTTACCAACAAAACATGTGAGGTTGTGAAAGTTTGAATAATGGCCCACATGTCAGGTAACAAGGAAAGCAAAGCATCTTCCCACCTCAGGGTCTTGTAATATGCTGTTGCCTCTACTTGGAATGCCTATCTTCTTTCTCAACCTGTCACCACCACCACCACCATCCACACACACAACATCTGCTTAGGTAAAGAATGTTTTTATCTAATTCCTACCCATTAGTAAGCAAGTCTACCGTGTTCAGCTTTATAGATTGTGTGCTGCAAATGTAAAAATGCCCTTAGAGTTGTGCAGTGCCCAACCTACACAAACATACATGGCAAACCTCTCTCTTTTTTTTTTTGAGACAGAGTCTCACTCTGTCACCCAGGGTGGGGTGTGGTGATGCAATTTCGGCTCACTGCAATCTCCATCTCCTGGGTTCAAGCGATTCTCCTGCCTCGGCATCCCGAGTAGCTGAGATTACAGGTGCCCGCCACCACACCCTGCTAATTTTGTATGTTTAGTAGAGACGGGGTTTCACTTTGTTAGCCAGGCTGGTCTCAAACTCCTGACCTCAAATGATCTGCTGGCCTTGGCCTCCCAAAGTGCTGGGATTACAGGCATGAGCCACTCCACCCAGCCCATACATGGCAAACCTCTCTTAAAGCCTTGGCTTAGGGGTACTTTCATAGATGGGCCTGGCTAGGTCTTCTCTCATATGCATCTGTACTCTCCTTTAAAGTATCTACTACAAGCCCACTTAAATAGTTATTTGCATAATTAATATTTTATATATGACTTCCCTGCTAAACTGTAACTTCAACAAAGGGAGAAATCACATCTGCTTAGATCTTTTTGAACAAAGAAATAAGACAGAGGTGGGTTTGTGAGATTTCAAAGCAAAGATCTTTCAACTGTAACTTACTGGTGCCTGTGACTGATGCATAAAGAGATATGGAACCCAAAGAATAATGTGCTAACTCTTTAAAACTTAACTCTTGCAATTATTCCTTCTTTCTATAACACATTAGATTAACTTTTTTTTGTAATTTTACTAAAGATGTCCATCATGATGTTTAACATGCCTATATTATCTGCTAAAGGGGCATTCTACAGAGCCACTTTTTATACTACGTAACTGTGCTGAATTAAATGGTGTCCCCCCAAAATTCATGTCTGCTTGGAACCTCAGAAATGGCAGCTTATTTGGAAATAGGGTTTTTGCACGTCTAATTAGTTAAGACAAGGTCACAATGGATTAGGTGGCCCTAAATCCAATGATTGGTGTCTTAATAGAAGAGAAGAGAGAGATTCTGACACAAAAACATTGGGAAAGGAAGACAGGAGGGAAGAAAGGGAAAGAAGGAAGGAAGAAGGCCATGTGACGACAGAGGCAAAGACAAGAGTGACACAGCTTCAAGCTAAGGAGCAAGACTTGGCAGCAACCACCAGAAGCTACAAAGAGGCAAGGAAGAATTTCTCTAGGGCTTTTGGACAGAGCATGGCCCTGCCTAACACTTGACTTTGGAGGTCTAGCCTCTGGAACCATGACAGAATAACTTTCTGTTGCTTTAAGCCACTCAGTTTCTGGTACTTTGCTAAAGTAATCCTACTTAGGATCAAAATAACCCTAGGTGCTATAACAAATAGACCTCAAATTCTTAGTAGCTTAATGATAGAAATTTGAGACTCAGCAGTTATAGCCTACAGTAGGTGTTCCAAGTGTATTGATGGCTGCCCTCCACATGGTGAACCAATGATCCAGGCTTTTTAAATCTTGTATCTCCACCACTTTCTAGGGCCTGTTTGTCTATGGAAAGGGGAAAGAGTTTAGAACACATACCCACTTTTTAAGTTGCCTTGACTTAGAAGTGACAAAAATTTTTGCTCACATTCCATTGGCAAGAACTGGTTAAATGGTCCCACTAGATAAGAGTAAATACAGGTGCTTTTGAGTGATCATTCTATATTGTGGAAGGGAAACACATTTTGCTGAGCAGTTTGCCATCTCTGTTACACTTCCCTCCCAACCTCAGTTGATATAGTCAATCTGAGGAGTGACTTCATGCTTGGCATCAAACAATGAGCTTGATTAATCATATTCTCATTCTTTAGAATTTTGTTTTAGAACCTATGAGAGAAGATCAGGTGTGGTGGCTCAAGCCTGTAATCCCAGCACTTTGGGAGGCCAAGGCCAGTAGATCACTTGAGGTCAGGCATTTGAGACCAGCCTGTCCAACATGGTGAAACCCTGTCTCTACTAAAAACACAAAAATTAGCCGGCATGGTGGTGTACACCTGTAGTTCCAGCTACTTGAGAGGCTGAAGCAGGAGAATTGCTTGAACCCAGGAGGCAGAGGTTGCAGTGCACTGAGATTGCACCACTGCACTCCAGCCTGGTTGACAGAGCGAGCTCTGTCTCAAAAAATAAAAAATAACCTCAGAAATAATTTAGCACCTAATAGCTCTCTTATGTTACAGTTTTTGGTATGCATTTTTTAACATCTTGCCCCAATCTCTTCGCAATCCCCAGGATCAGAGACTGTACCTGATTCATCTTTATACCTAGCAAAATGTCTTGCCCAGTGATTTACAGATAGCAGGATTTCACACATATGTGTGCATGCCTATGTGAATGCATAAATTAGGAAGCATTAAGAGTAAAGAGTTATGGTACCTATAATTTTAATGTAGATGATTTAATTGGCCATACTCAACTATACTTAAAAACTTATTTTATGGGGCTTGTACAGGGGCTTTACTCTATTTGTAAAGAAATCAGTCACCAGATTCTAATTTTCAGTGTTTGCCATGCTTTGTATTCAACAGTGCAGGAGAACTATGTGTCAGAGGAAGTGATCACTCTCTATTTACATGCAATTTACTCAGGATTTTGCACAACAATTTGTCATTTGTCAATGCTAACATGTCCTCTGCAAACAGCCACATCAGATGAATTATGGTTTTCTTCTCACACTCAAAGCAGCAATAACCCATGGTCACGTCTGGTTAGAGCCTACAGTTGTTAACCATCATTACGAGAGACTCAGCCTTAACATGAAAACATTTCAGCAGCTCTTTGGCGAAAGGCTAAAATATCTGGGTTACTCACTGTCATGACCAATTTTGTGCACTTCTGTGGGATTGCTAGAAGCAAAGTGAAGTTATTGGGGCCTGTGAAGTATAATAAATTGACTCCTGGACAAGCTCCTTTGCTGTCAGGGAACTGGGTATGTGTGTTATGAAATTAAAAGTAGATAGATGTATATGCAGATGTTTATACTGTTGTAAATCAAGGTATATTCTTTGTTAGCTAAATTTGGATTTGCTTATAGATGTGCTCTTTTCCCCACAGATGAGGCTGAGCTTTGTTTGTTTTCTTCCCCTAAATAGCAGCACCGTATGATGCCACATAATTCCAAAAGATATCAGAAAGTAATCTTCTCTGTTCCCTTATGAATGTCAACAGCTAATCCCTGGGGGAAAGGGAAGAATTTTGAGATATATCCCCTGTCTTTTTTAAACACTTCGCAAGTGAATTATTGCAATCTGCATGAGGCGCTCAAAATGACAACTCTCACTAAACACCAACCATCATTCAATTGCTGAAGAGGGCAAAGAAATATGACTGGTGTAAAATGGCAGTCCTTTTCTCGAAACCAAGAAAAGAAAAAGTTCATATAATTATTCAATTCTGCCACAAGTCATTATTTTGGAAGTGAAAAATTTAATCAAAGAAGGGACAGAGTTAAATGGAGGTATTTTACATGTTTTATTTTTACCAGTAGGATTGACACATTTTAATAGGATTAGATGGCTGAGGTTTCTTATGGTCCGGAAGTCTCCTTGAACAGGAAAAAGAAAATTTAGGTTGTCAGTCTTAGATACTTTTTGTCACTGCCTCTGTACTTTAAAATCTATAATCAAGGTGAATCTAAAGGACAATTTTAAATGGTCCTTGGTGGAACAATACTGGTGATCTCTTTTTCTATGCCATGTAAAGGGAGGGAAATTTGCTCTTACCTGCCCAGTAGAAACAGCCCAGCCATTCCTGCAATTAAAAATGAGAAAATTTAACCTGCTTCAGTGCCACTATAGGAAGGAAAAAAAATTACTCTAAAAGCAGATAAATTGTCCTGGTGATATCACCTCTACTCAATGAAAAAAGAAATGTGACAAATGATAGATTTTTTTCTTTGTTTCCTAGGAGAAGGAAAAATTGCATATTCAAATATCAAGACAATAACAAGTTTTGTAGTAATAGAATTTTTTAGAGATATCTAAAGACAGCACTCCATTTGAGTAGCATGTATGTAACAGGCACTCCTCCTGCCTTAGCTATGTCAATTATCACTAATATGCACCACCAGCTAATAATAAGAATGGCTATATTACTATTCCCAACTTACAGAAGAGAAAACTGTCGCTCAGTGAAGATCAGAAATGTGTCCAGAGCATCACAGCTAGTAATTTGTGGTGTTAGCATTTTGTGATACTAAAAGCTTTGCTCTCTCCATCATATTTCAGTAATTCCCAACACACTGGCCCCGGCCTCATAGAAACAATCTAGGGTGGATCATATTATACTACACAGAGCTAGATGGATAGAAGGGAAACTTCTAGACATGATCTTCCCCTTGGTATGGGGTTCAGAGTTTCAAACCATCCTGATATAAGCAAAGTGAAAAACCATATTTGGGTAACTAACTTATATACAAATTAAACTGAGAAATAGTCAGGTGTCCCGACATGAAATACTTGCTATCATTACACTACTACCATGGAAATATAAGCTTTTCTCTTTTTAGGCTGCCTGTCATTTCCGTGTTAGCCTTTATCTATGGATTCTCAACATGGCGCATCTTCTCTCATTGCTGGTGTCCTGCTACAGAGGGGCATAAACTCTATGAACTCAAATTGTGTATAAAAGTGCTATCTCAGCTGGAAGTGGTGACTCACACCTGTAATCCCAGCACGTTGGGAGGCCAAGGCAGGCACATCACGGGTCAAGAGATCTAGACCATCCTGGTCAACATGGTGACACCCCATCCCTACTAAAAATGCAAAAATTAGCTGGAGATGGTGACGGGCACCTGTAGTCCCAGCTACTTGGGAGGCTGAGGCAGGAGAATTGCTGGAACCTGGGAGGCAGACATTGCAGTGAGCCAATATTGTGCCACTGTACCCCAGCCTGGCAACAGAGTGAGACTCAAAACAAAAAAAAAAAAAACACTGCTATCTCATTTCTCTGCTCTTTGGAAATTTTGTTTTCCTGATCTTCCTGTTGCAGCTTCCCTCACCTCTCCCTCTTTTACAGTGTACTCCTTTTGTCTACTGGTGACTCTACCAGCTCTGAAACTTGAGTACCCTTGGGCATTTGTCACAGGGCTCTGGACCCATTCCATCATCCAAACAAAAATGGTTTTCTTCTAAAACATAGTGGCTCTGCCTTTGAAGTCTTTCTGTCTGCCTGGATTAATCATTTTCTTAAGGCCACATCCTAATTTTACATCTTTTCAAGCTGAGTTGACCTGTGTTGACAGAGGAAACCATTTTTGGACACATCCCGTCTCCTTTCACCTTCTGTCATACCACAATGCTTTCTGGTGCCTATGATCTCAATGCTTCTTCTACGTACCTCTCTCCACTATCTTGGCTTTCTGTCTTATCTAGACTGTCTGTCAAACCCCACTGTTATCTGCTTGACCATATGTACTCCTGCCTCTACCAAACAGAAGTCTTACAGCTGTGTGTAATTTCAAAAGAGAAATATTTGCCATTAATACCACCATAAAGAAGTTCCCAAGCAACCCAATAAAATGCCCACAAACTAACTTTTTTTTAAAGCCACACACTTTGGTGTTGCCCAGAGCCTTGGATGGAAGAATTCCTGATGTTGAATCTGATCACTGGCCACCACTTTGGCTTCCTGAGCAGTATTCTGCATGTACGTGTCAGCTGAGACTTCCTCTTCCAACTGCCCTAATCAGATTGGCTTGTTCCAATAAAAGGCCCTCATAAGAATAAAAATTTAAATGGTCTTCTTCTCTCTCTTTCCTCCTCCTTCCTTTTCTTACTTTTATATGTAATCTGTATACTCCACAAAACACCTAACATTTACTTGACTGTTGTGTTGTCTGTCTCTTTTTATGTATAACTTTTACATTCCAACTGAAGACTTATTTGGGGAAGCAACATTATCCTATAGTCTTTATGCTCCCAATATTGTCTAGCATGAGAAAAAACAGATACTCAAAAATTGTTCTTTAATTTTACTTCAATTTTTGCTGTGTAGGTAGATTTTAACTTGTTATAGCATCATTAGTTACTTTTGGTATTCTGAAGGGGAGTAGAGTGTACAAAATCCAAAAGCCTTTCTTTATCATATGGAATTTGTTTTAAGGAAAAGAAAAACAAAGGTATGTGTGGGGAGTTTGACTGAGAAGAAGTGGCATTTAAATTTTATCTACTGGAGAGAGATCCAAGATGGCGGATTAGCAACAGCTCAGCATTGTAGCTCCAGTGAAAGCGCAGAGAGCAAGTGGACGCCGCAATTTCAGACGAATTTCTGTTGCCCACAAACTGGGAGCTACCCAGCAGAGGAGCCACACAGGTTGCCAGCGTGACTCTTTCGGCCGGCGTGGCGAGGCACGGCACTTCTCGGTGTGGAGTATACGGGACTGGGTGCCCTTTGAGTTGGGCTTAGCTGGTCCCATCCCCACAAGGAGAACAGCAATTGGAAGCGCTGAGGACTGAGAGTTTCACAGTAAGCACAGCTGAACCCGGGAAGGCCTAGCTCTGTGGGGAAAGGGCGTCCGCCGAAGGAAAACTAAGAAACAGAAAA